>JBCAUG010723643.1:0-26991 GCA_038406175.1 Haplosyllis leylae
TGTTAAAGTCAAATAATATTTAAGGTATCATTGAAAATACTTGCAATTGAAAATACCTGATATCATTTCTACAATCTTAATAAACTAATCATTCACGGATGATATGTAAATACTCATTTTTGTAATTTTCAAAACATAATATTTTGTAATTTTACTGGTGGATTTTAACTAGTCAAGCTGGACTAGTTAAAGACAATTTCAACTAGTCTGCAATGATTTTAACTAGTCACAGACTACCAGACCACTGTTAAATCCAGCACTGACATCTGATTGCCAATTAGTCGACTAATGCTGTCCGACTAGTCGACGAATGAAATTTGGTAGTCGTGCCTTCCCTACCAGGAAGGTTGCCCAACTACGGATCATATTGACTTTTTCTGGAGAATAAATTCCTCTGAAGCGTTTTTCATTTCCGCCACATTTCTCTCGTATACTTATCCTTTTCACTATTGAGATTCGTTCCACTAGTAACAGTTACTGGTCTCCTTTTATTCACGCAAATTACAACAGAATTTAATTTCACGGGGGAAGGAAACTTCAAGTGTCCATGCCACAGCTACAAGAAGGGAAACGTACATATTCAAACTAACCTGTACTTCAAGTACTAGAAACAAATATTTATTTCCCCAAATTACCATGAACCAAAATAAAATTACTGGCAAACCATAACTCAAATGAAATCTTTAAAGTTCGTGCTTATCAATCATGATTGCCCCGACATTATAAGGAAGGACGTCCTTTCCATCAATTTGATATTACCACAGAATCCCTTTTCAAAAACGGATGAATTGGTATGGATAGAAAAAAGCACATGCTGTCAAACGAAGCAGAGGAAAACTGCTACTGAGGATAATTGATCATAGAACTGTAAATAAATCATGGCAAAAGAACGTGAATTCCAGGAAGTCCCCTACATTAGTATTAATATCACTTTTCAGTGTCTAAGTTCAGTTTCTCCAGGCATGCAATGGCAAAATAGGAGAGGACATATTGAATTGGAGGAATTATGACCACCTTGGGTTCGTTGTACAGACACTTCCCATCTATAGACTGGTTACTGTTCAGCAGATGTACTCTACTGATAAAACTTGATATACAACTCCCTTTTGCATTGTCTTTTTAAATACGTCGACAAAAAGTGACAAAATATCAGAAATACTTTCTGCGCCTGCCATTTGTACACAAAATTCAGGTCAGAAATTTTCAGACGTCTAGGGAATTTTTAATATGTTAATAAACTTTTTATTAGTCCACATAAATCATCTAACATATTAATTAACTGGATATCAATACTCCTTAGTTTTCATACTGAAATTAGTTTGTAAAGATATTCTTTCCAGCCAAATGTTTAAAGTGTTTCGTGTTTTCCTGAAAGCCAAAAGAATTGTTAGTATTAGTAGTGTGTTAGTTATCAACCGACAAACGGTCCAGGAGAAGAAACCCATGATACCACGTTACTTGCACTTACCGCCGCGACACAGCTGTACAATATTTGAACTCTTTCAATGTCCGTCTCGCTCATTCGAACCCTCTGTCCAATTTCATCCTGAGCTTCCGGATCTTTGGTAATAATTGTCGGTATGTCTTCATTGATAGCGAAGGCGTCACCCGGGTAGTGCATCACTGAACTATAGTCGTACTCAGTGCCAAGATGGTCAATTGTAACATTTTCTACCAGCTTCACAAAGTTGCCTTCAAAACCTGTTGAATAACACACACTATGCGCTAGAGAAAGGAGTGATAATATCAATTTCGGGAATAATAATAAACTAATTGATCGATTGGTAGTTGGATTCAATGTCTGCAAGGAAAAGAACTCAATTCGGAAAGCTTTGTTTGGGTTCATCGTACAACCCATCTTGAGCATGTCACTACGGTAAGCTCATACGCTGCAACACTGGACCCACTTCTCAAATGAAGTTGAAGTTGGCAAAATTTCCCTTCATTTCAAATCTATAAATTTCTTCTACTAATCGTTTCAAGTTAATTTGATCTGAGATAAAGCAGAAAACTCCTATGCAAGATTAATCAAACGTCAAATGTAATACCCAGTGGATAAAATTTCAAACAAAATGTAGATCGTCCCCTGTTTGATAAGCGTCAAACCAAATATGGAATGGGCAAAGTTGTTGTTTCTATAATTATTTACAGTTGATTGATTAGAAATTTTGAACAACGCAGTGCACTCT
The DNA here is from genome assembly GCA_038406175.1 of Haplosyllis leylae. Lineage (NCBI taxonomy): Eukaryota > Metazoa > Annelida > Polychaeta > Phyllodocida > Syllidae > Haplosyllis > Haplosyllis leylae. The sequence goes on from JBCAUG010723643.1 coordinate 2,190, forward strand.
AGCGCAAAGAAAAGATCTTTGTAACCACGGTACACTGATGGATTTAGGATTTGGTCAAGGGAGTCAGGAATCTTTCTGATATTTTGCTGACGAACTTAAGTGTAGTCATGTTTAACCAAAATGATGCTCAATTGACTTGGGGCCCTGGAAACTCTGAATTTTTATGACACAAGTACGGAATTTTTTCTTATACCCTCAAACCCCCACCCCTCTGATGAATCCACTAGTGTTCTCCAAACAAGAAAGTACAGCTACAGCTGTTGTTGGTGATTATTAACTTATTAATTTAAAAGTGACATTCTGAATTAGTCAGTAAATGACAAAAAATATGAATTTCGTGTTTATCAGCCATAACTTTAAACGATAATTATCTGACCATCTGGCTAGAAATTGTCGCAAAGTCTTGCAACGTCTCATTTCCATTCCTTAAGCATTGCCTTTAGCACAGCTGGTTGCATCAACGCAAAGCCTTGTCCACACGTACTGACACCGAAATTCGGCCCATTTAGCCGGTCAAAGTCACCGTCATCATTGATGTAATGCTAAAACTTTAACGGGCCGAATTTCGGTGTCGGTACGTGAACAAGGCTTAAAGAGTTAAATTACCTGGTTCAATGTTGTTGAAGTTAATGATGACATAGTCGTCTCTGTCGCCTCTGTTTTGTTCATGATAAATGCCAAGTGCGTGCAGAAACTCGTGCATGATGGTTCCGTTACGACTGATGCAACCGGGAGCCAGAGACATGTCCTGTGGAATCACAATACGTCCAATGGAAGAATAGCATCTGACAATTGTAAGAGAACATACACATAAATTAAATGAACATGGTAGAACGAAATTGAATACTCTTCTTATTGCTAAACCTTGTAGTGTCAACAGCATGTGAAAGTAACAGGAGGCTGTTCTGAATTATTGATAAGACAAAGGAGTAAGTCATTGAATGTAAGTAAGTACATAACCGAAATACCATAGCCTACAAATTCATAATTTACACATTTTAAAGAAACAAATAATACACACGCGTCATCGTCAAATATTCGCACGTAACTACTTTCATCTGTTCTATGTACAATATTGATACAAAGTTCTCCGTCCACTCGAACATAGTCTATCAATTCTCCGATGGCTTCTTCAATGGCCGCAATTTGGTCCTCAGCTAAAACAGAAACAATGAAAAGTTCAATTATTTGTCCCTGCCTACAAAAGAACTTGACAACTAAGATAATAAATCATAAAAGCTGGTTTTAAAATCATCGAAGACCCTCACGTTTTCAACAACTTACTGTAAGTGGGTTCATCAATGATGTAATACACTGTATTATTTGGCCATAATCTTCGTCTGTCGACAACTGATCCCAGTGCAGTAATTTGAGCTTCAGGAATTCCAGGAACTAATTTGATGTCTCCAAGGAACAAATCTGTAAACCATGACATTTTTACAAAATCAGTAGGATTTTCTGGGTTAAAAGATATTGCAATTTATATTAAACAAGGCTGTGTAAAGAATTAAAGAATGTCTTGTTTTAGGAAGGCTTCTCTACTCACCTCCTAGTTCTGGATTAGAAGAATCTGTTAAGTAGTACAAGAAAAAGAACGTTAGCATGTTTAGGTCACAAATAATCAGTCCATATTATTCAAGTTCTCTAGGTCACAAATAATCAGTCCATATTATTCAAGTTCTCTAAAGATGTGCTGCTGACGTAACTGGTACTTAAAATGTGAAGTTGATTTAATTAAATAAGTGGTGTGTACTCACCAGAACCTGGTTTGAAAGGTGCCCCGAGGACAAGCGGCAATAGCAATATGAAAGACAACATGTTGTTGGCATGCAGTTTTCCTTCACGAATCGTCTTTCAAAGTGTGATTAATATTTATCAAAATGTAATTTTAAATATTTACCTCCCGCGTACGTAGTACGACGGGAAGGTACTGTTTTCATAGGTGTGTTTTTGTCAACAGGGGGGTAACCCAGTCTCTGGTCCCAGTTCTGGTTCCATGTGCTTTTGGGGGGAGGTTACCCCAGTCAGGCCTGTAACTGGGGGTGGGGGCACCCCAGGCAGGTCTTAGGAAAAGGGTACCCCCATACAGGATAGTGGTACCCCTCCCCCGGACAGGATGGGGGTACCCCCCGACGAGATAGGGGTACCCCCAGACAGGATAGGGGTACCCCCCCACCCCCAGACATGACATGCCATGGACAGGATAGGCGGCGGTTGCGCCTCTTGCGTTCACTTTCTTGTACAAAGGAAAGTTGGATTGATATATTCCACTTGTTATTTTCTCATGGAATTGTAATACAGATTTGATAAGACTTGATGGATTTCATTGTACTATTAAAATCTATGATTTATTTTCCATCCCCGGAAATGGTTGAACGAATGAGTTAATACACAACAATAGTATAATTGACTACACTACAGCCTATTACAATATAAATGTAAACAATACTGTCATCCTCTCCCCATTACTTCCTACCGTACATCGTAGTTGTAATGCTCTAATTTTTACGCTATATGTATTATTTAAAAAAAACAATAAAAACATTTATAAAGTTTAAAAAAAACTTCATTGACCATTGTCGTAAGTGTTATATGTCTTTTTTCCGGAAATTTTGTTGATTTATCCGACTGTTACTTTCTTTAACAAAATTAAGCATATTCGCCATCAAACGTGATTTCCTGCAATTGATCCCAAAATCATTGTTGAAAGCAACATTATCCCTGTTCGGGTCAAATTTAAAGGAACAGATGGATAGATGAATTGGAGAACTTCCTGTGGATTCTAAACAACGGTGCGTTACCTTCCTCGGATGAAAATATCCAAAACGAGACAGTCTCGCATTAACATTACGAGGCAATACCGACCACGCCCCCGTCCCTATTATGCTAGACCAGACATAGCTGGGGGAGGGGGGTAGGGTCACTTGGTTAAGGTGCTCTCCCCCCCCCCCCACCTAGACCAGAGCTAGCACCCATCACCCTCCTTCCCTTCCCCAAGACATGACCTGGACTTGAAATTTCCTACCCCCACCCTCCCTGGATAGGATGTACCCTATCCCCTCCCCCTTGGATAGGATTTACCCTACCCCTCCCCCAGGCAGGACTTGACAGGATGTACCCTATCCCCCTGGGCAGGACCTGGACAGGACACACCCTACCCCTTTCCCTGAACAGAATCACAGACACCTATGAAAATGTTACCTTCCCTCAGACTACTATAAAAAGAACAGCATCAGTTTTCGGTTATTCTGGTAAGTTATTTAATCGATGTGGATGAAACAAACTAATTGTAAAATAAAACAACACAACTTGGGCCATCAAAAACTCAGATGATTTTATCAAAGCGTGCTGCGAAAGATTAAACTTCGCTGGCTCCTTCGGACGTTGATAGCGAAGGCAGACTAAATTTTGAACTTTCTTAATTGATAATATTTGATACATGGTGAGTGCAACTGAGAAGAGCCCATTGTTTTTTACTTTTTGTGCGCAACTCCATTAAAATCCTCATAAGGTCTGATTATGACATGTGCAGGAACACCAGAAAGACTTAATCAATGGTATTGTTTGAAGCCCTGGTAAATAAATGAATTCCTCCCATGGGACATTCATAGCGTGATTGCAAAATTTAATATTTTGGGATTATAACACGAGAGCAAAAGGTCAAACACCTCCATGAGTAGATGCCATCGCTTTTCTGATGTAGGTCCATGCAAAGTGACGACAACTTACTTTTGATTGTTTGTATTTGTAAGACACATTGCTGAATATAATATGGAGCCTGAAAGAAAGTTTGGTGTGCAGTATCCGGGTATCAGCATAATTTAACGTCTTAATGCAAAATGTTTCATTGGTCAGGAAATTTCCCTCCATTACAGGACATTCGATCTTGAATATTTATTTCATGTTTGTGACACGTATTAGAAACGTGAGATCTGTGTGAACGCTGAGCCCTGCAGATATCGAACTCGTGTTTGAATAAACGGACTTGTTAGACGTCATGAAAAACAAAATCGAACTTTGAAACGCAATCCAATTGTGGCAAGGTACTGAATCTATTTGAACAAAAATTATTTGACATTATTTAAGCTAATGAAAATTCTACGCCATGTTCACTACAATGACATCGAAATATGTGTTAAAGAAATCCATTCTCAAAATATACAGCTTTAAACTCTTTCGTGCTCTTTAGATAACACAATTTACATTTTCAAATCAACTGCTCCATTGTGACTAGACGATCGAGTGTTTGCCCTAATTGTACAAATTAGCAATGAAAGCTTCTGCAGCGAAGGGCAAAATAAATTCAGCAAAAAGTTACCTCCAGTGAGAATTGAATCAGAGACCTCTTGAGATCTACTTTGATGCCTTCCTGACTGAGCTAACTTGGCAAATGTTAATTAAGGGATAATTAACTTCACGTTTGTTGGTGCATCAATTGACTTTTGGACTTGGATGATTTATTTATTTAAGGACATAAATGTCCTACACCTGCAAGTAAATATAAATTAAACTCAAGTCAGGAAGGCATCAGAGTTGAACACAAGAGGTCCCTTGATTCAATTCACATTGTAGGTAATTTTTTACTGAAATATTTTTGTTATTTCTTGTGTATTGCCAACATTATCAATTTTGTGTATTTATGGAAAAACTCGATTGATTGAAATCATTCAAGTTTTCCCAGATTCGATCATACATATGGACCCAGCTGATCTAATTGAAAAGATACTCTGCAGATTTATTGTTTAGCTAACAAGTATTCATCTTTAGCAGTTGAAATAACAAACTTTCCAATTGGTTCCACCCAACTAAGTGCCAATTTGAGGAGGCTTTGATCACTGTGAAATTCTGAACTAACAAGAAAGTCCTCCTGCGGAAAACACCAACGGCATGGCCAGTCTGGGTGGGGGTACCCCAGTCCCAACTGAGGGAGTACCCCAGTCCCAGCCGGGGGGGGGGGGGTACCCCAGTCCTAGCCGGAGAGTATCCCAGTCCCAGCTGGGGGAACCCCAGTCCCAGCCAGGAGGTAACCCAATCCTATCTTGCCTGGATACTTTGCCAGTTATTCCAGACAATCCATTTACATGTCGGACTCAGTACGTTGAAATGTCTTATCATAAATCCGGCACGTGGTTGACTAGATTCCTTGTATTTAAATCAGTGCTTATACTTCACTAATCACTCTATAGTGGCAAGATGAAGAGAACGCTAGGGGCCTTGCTCCTGGCGCTGGCGTCCCTGGTGGGCAGGGGTTCTGCCCAAGGGGGTACCACGGACTGTACCGCGGACACGCAGGGGGTGTACGGCTACAATTTTACCATGGTGGACGAAACGACCATAATGAACCTTGGTGAGGAGTACACGGGAAAAGTACTCCTGGTAGTCAATGTTGCTACCTACTGAGGTGAGCAAAAGAATGCCAAAGCATAGGTGTTAACTAACCTGCTTACAGATATCTGCTAAAACAATAAGATGTCTGATCACCCAGATATTTTCAATGTTTGTCACTGAATTCTAAGAGTGGTCAAACTGAAGAATTTTAAACGTTTGCTGAGAACAACGGATGCCTATGCATGAGCAGGTAAATTTGGTTTACCAAACTGGTTGTAAATAAAGTCTGCATTTACTTTCCTTTGGGAAAAAATGTAACAATTGTTTTTACGGAAATCTATGTATCTATCTACAAGAAAAATATCGATGTATCTGTGGCAGTTCAAAATACCATATTAATTGCATCCAGCTGATCTAATTTAGAGACAATTATAATTTATGCAAAGAAGTAATGTTCCGATTGTTGAAATCGTGCTATCTAGATAGATCTAAGTAGTGAAATATCGAACTCTTCATGAACTGACCAGCGTGAACAATCTGAACCAAAATTTACTTTTCCTTTTTATGGAACGAAAAATAAAACAACCAGAATTTTATGTTAATCTGCAGGTTTAACCGAGATGAATTACGGTGGTCTGAATGCACTAATAGACCTCGTAAACAGCGAAGATCTCCACATTCTGGGCGTTCCTAGCAATGTATTTGGTTTGCAGGTAACGTATCTGGAAAATTCCCTTCAAGTACACATTTACAAAATGATCATTTTTGTTTGGGGGGGGGGGCATTTACAAAATCTGTCTCTCATCTGTGTCATTGTGTTTCAGGAACCTGGACGGAACAGCGAGCTCCTGAATGGGATCCGCGAAGTACGCCCCGGAAACGGATATGTTCCTGGAAACAACTTTGTTCTCACATCGAAGTACGATGTCAACGGTGACGCCGAGCACCCCCTCTTCACATACATGAAGGTGAGTAAAAGCGTTTGTAAACTCAACTAAACTGGGGAAACTTGCAACCAAACAACAACAATGTCAATGACTGTGTACCATGTTAATTTCCAACTTTTTAAAAAAAGTGAATCAAGTAGGTGCAGCAATCTGGAACGGAACTAAACTGTTCTCAAATAAAATACGTATTTCTTGGCCAGTGCTTTTTTGGCACTTTTTATCAATCGGATATGGATTTCCTCTTAGGGCCTGTGTCCTGGTACCGCAACCACAATAGCTTCAACCAGCGGAATTTACTGGACACCAGTCAAACAGACAGACATCACCTGGAATTTCGAAAAATTCCTTGTAAACCAAGAGGGGCAGGTTGTGAAGAGGTACTCCCCAGATTTCCATCCACTAGGGATAGCGCCCGACATCAATGCCTTACTAGGCACAACCCAAAGGGCATCGCATCCGAAAATTCGCGGGGTTCACGGCATTATGAACCAACCCGCAGCCAACAAACCATAGACTTCTATCACCGTGCTTTTAAAGTAAAGTATTTTACTCTTTTGTATTTAAAACATAACATGATAACATAAATGAATATTTATTAAAACTGTCTTTTAAAATTTACATACTTTGGTGCTAAGGTCACAGACAAGTTAATGAAAAGTGTCTACCAGAAACCCTAATTAGGGTGGGTATGCTTTGACAAACATGACTTCGCTTTCAGGATTTAAGTGCATTCATCCTGACTGAGGAGAATGTTTCTTGTTTGATATTTTGACTTTACATAGAAAGACCAAATTGTAATTTTTAAACAATATGTTTAATAAAAAGTGTAACTTTCATAAATCTTTTCTTTTCTTGTTTAATTTTATAGCCTTCAGTATCTCCTCTTCATCATAGAATAAGTAAGCTATAATGTGCATTAATGAGCTTGCTCCGAAAAAAAATTCCAGAGCAATCCAAAAGGGATGAACACGATACGATTTCAATCAAAGTGACAAAAAATATATTATCAGTTTTATACTAGAGTTGTCACTTGTGTCCTTTGCTCAATCAGATTAAATGGCAAAAATAAAGAAAACTTCTATTTTCCTTTCACAGTAAAAGCAATGAAAACCGTTCAGTTATTTGAAACGTAATTTACTGGAAGTGTCCTCAAACTAAAAACTAAATGTTTCTCATGAAAACGTTCCGCTTTGTCGATATACATATATTTCGCCAGGAATATGCAAAAAGTTCGTTTGAAAAAGTGCGATCAATGAACAAGACATTTAAAGGGAGCAATAACACACTTTATCAACTTTATAAAATTTCTTAAAACTGTCAAGTATATTGTATTGTAGATCTAGTTGGGAATCCAGACCGTCCCCTCATGAGATTGTTGTCTTTGGATAAAATCTTTTTAGTGGTATTAGAAGAGAAATTACATTAGAAGTTCCCTTTCACAAAACCACTCGTTAATCGGAAAAGAGATGTATCATTCTAGAGCAATGCCTTTCTTCTCTGTATTTGTATTCAGCCATGCACGGTTGGGTCCCGTACAAAACACTCCATAAACATGTGTACCATAGATCTAGACCATTTAGCATAAATCAGGAGGAAAGTACTGGTAATAAAGACATTATTACAAGTGCTGAATTACATTTAAAGAAGAGGCACCTTTGGTTATAAACCTGTAGCAGAGAGGGGTAAGATCGGGTTTAATTTTTATCAAGGAGTGCAAGACAGGTCAGTACCCATTTCGTCATTCGTCTGATTTTCTTTCACAAGTACATCAAAAATAGCCAGAGACTGTGAATGTTGCCAAACACGGAGCAGTCGTAAACTTTTGACTTTAACACATAACCGTGACAAAAGTTTGAATTTCGTATCGTGTTGCGGTAATATTCTGCGGTTATGTATTTGGAACAACAGATCTTGAATAGGGAACAAAGTAGATCTATCACTTTTGTCAAATGTCAGTGGAGTGAGTTTACTTTTGTCAAATTTTTAAATATATCTCTTTTAACAGACGATTACAGTTCGTGGAAGACTGACTATGGACTGCAAACGCCTACAAGTTTGTTTTCTACTGATCTTTTTGTGTAAGTATGTTTCACTTTGAAATGTCAGTACCACACGTATTTACTGTTATTTAGAATTTTTTCAGTGTCTGAAAAGACTTCAGTTTGTAGTATTTAGTGTGGCAAGTAAGCACAGCTGACACCAGGTTTTCATGCACTAATTCTGTCACATTTCTTGATATCAATGTTTACTTTTTATGCTTATACTTTAGGTGTTTGTATTCCTGTGAGAAGTCAAGGTAAATAACCATAAAAGTCAATTCTTCCGAATATTATCTTCTACTGATCATTATATTTCAATCACTTCAAATCACTGAGGAAGAACGGATACTTTAGCAAGAATACTGATTTTGTGTCGCACCGCATGAGTTTCTACTTGGTATTGTTTTAAGTGTTTTGGGTGGGTGGGTGGGTAGTCCTCAGAAAAATTTTCGGTCCAAATTTGTATCAAGCTAAATCTGGTGTTATCTTATTTTGGGTGGGTAGGTGTTCCAGAGAAAAAAAATTTGGTCATGAATTTCTATCAAGCTGAATCAGATGTCATCTCATTTTGGGTGGGTGGTCCCAAGAAAATTTATTTAGTCCAAATTTGTATCAAGCCAAATCTGACATTATCTCATTTTGGGTGGGTGGGTGGGCAGGTGGATGTTTGATCCTGAGAAATTTTTTGGCCCAAATCTACATCAAACCAAATCTGGTGTTGTCTCATTTCTGGGGGGGGGGGGGCGTAGTTGCCTCAAGCAACCACATAACAGTACTAACGCACAGATAGTGACCAGATACGTCACTCCGCTCATTGAGGCCGTGCGACTAAAAACAAAAGGTACAATGTCCCTTTGAGAAACGTCATTTAGGGTCTTACTAAATGAAGACAAATTGGCCCAAATTTACATCAAGCCAAATCTGGTGTTTTGCTTGCAGTTTTCGTCCAACTTCCCGTTATTTTTTTGAGTTGTTTCATTTCAAATTGATTTTATTAAATTTTTAACTTAAGTTATAGTATTTTAAGTTCATTAACAGTTTGCAACGAGAAAATAGATGTGGTATTTCTCGTGGAGAATTCTAACTTCATAATGCTCCCGGATTGGGAACCACAGAAACTGCTGCTCAGAAACATTGTCAACCAGTTCGGTGACAATGCGAGATTTGCTGTGGTCACATTTAATGATCAAAGCCAAGTAGTGCTTCTCCTTGGACAATCAGCTGATCGGGAACTTCTCCACAACCAGGTAAATCAACCGACACCGTTTCATAACAAAAGACCTTGACCCAGTTTTAAAGGAAATAGTACCCAACTTTTTTAACGTAGATAAGACAGATTAACCTCATACGAGGCCACAGCGATGTGACGCAAGCCTTGCGGATAGTCCGGGCAGAAGTTTTAACCAAAAGTGGTGGTGACAGAACAGATGCAGTAAATGTTGTTGCAGTATTTGTGAACGGATGGTGAGAATGAGTTTGCATAATTTCTCCCGACCAGACATTACCTTTCTTTGTGTTAAGTTGCCTTCAATGGGAATTAACTCAGGTTTACTTCAATTTAATCAACAAGTAGGAAGATAAAATCCTGGAAATGTGTTAAAATTGTAACCATAACCGAATCTCTGCTTTGGTGGACTTAAACCAAAATCGGGCTGAACCCTTCAGGCATGGCCTTAATGAGTATAAAAGCTTTCGGTCCCAGTGGTGGCTCCTTAATCCTAACATGAGAAGATGTAATTTGTGAACATATGAGGACGGGCATTTTCAAGTGAGTCAAGAATCAAATTAGCTAGTGATCCCAAAATATCATTTAATCCATGGGCTGAGAACAATAAATTACTGTTTTCATGTCAAAAGAACCCAACTCCATCTGTTTATTAAGTCAGCTTTGTGGGGTCATTATTTTCTATGATTTAAAATAAAAGCCGTTGAGTACACTGACAACAAATGAAAATGGCACAAAACTTCGCTACATCTCTAATCCAAAACACTGTATCGAAACATTGGCAATGGTGCATAAGTGATAAGTTACTCGAGAAACCTATTTCTGGTACCTTTTAACCGTCCGCGTACGAAGTACGAGGGAAGGTAATGTTTTCAGTTTGTTTGTTCAAAGGGGGATAGGGGGATGTCCCAGATCCTTTCTGGGGGTACCCCCTAGTCTTGTCCAAAGTCCTGTCCCAGGTCCTTTGGGGGGGGGGAGAGGGACCCAGTCAGGCCTGATACCAGGGGGGGGGTGGTATGGAGGGGGAGGCAGGGGTACCCCAGTCAGGTCCCATCAGAGGGGTACCCACCTCCCCCAGGAAGTGACCAGGACAGAGGTTACCCCCCCCCCGGGTCCGTTGACCAGGACAGGGGTACCTCCCTCCCCCCCAAACAGGAGCAGAACAGGGCCCCCATGGACAGGACACACCACAGACAGAATACGCCGCGGGAGGTACGCCTCTTGCGGTCACACAGGAGGACGTTCTTTATTTCAGGCAATCGCAAGGAGTGGAAAACCTTTCCTACGAAGTTGCAGAAATCAGCAAACAAGCACAGATCGTCCCTATAGGAATTGGACCGTATGCTAATCAAACTTATATGGATCGACTTCAACCGAATTCAGCAAAGCAGATGAAGGCAGGATTTGGTAATTTTACCGTAGATACGGCAAAGGACGTAGCTACACTTATCTGTACTGCGATTCCTTTTGTATCCGATGCACCGGAGATGCCAAACAGTGAAAACCTGCTGGGGGAAATAGAGGACGACGATGATGATATTCCACAACAAGCCCAAAATATGGCTGCCACTCTCTGTAGGGAAACCTCTGAAACTGTCTATCAATTCAATGTTACCACCATTCAGGATTCTCAGACATTTATTCTGGGCAATAGGTTTCGATTCACGGCTTTGCTCATTGTGAATGTGGCGTCATTCTCTGGTGAGGAAAAGATTAATTTTTGACCTTATCATTTTATTGTTGACCAAATGGCTGGCTATTTTGCACAGCACACCTTCCTGTACATTTCACCTTAATAAGTTAATTTTTAGTTTGAACTGTTATAATTCTGAGTGACAAACAATAATCATCTTGCCCTGTTTCGAGTTCCTCCCAAGTAATCTGCATATTATTTGGAACGTTGCTGCTTGTAGATCACGCAGAGGAGAATTATCTTGCGCTGAATGAGCTGAAGAACCGAGTGGAAACCGATGATGACACGCACCTGTTTGAAATTGTAGCGGTCCCGTCAAATATATTCGGAAAACAGGTTATTTCAGAAATTGTACAATGAAAAAAATACCAATTTAGAGCAAACATCTGGAATGGTTTGCTGAATGAATTAATCTTGTGACTTTCAACAGGAACCAGGAAATCACAATGAAATTCTTGAATGCCTCCAATATGTCCGTCCTGGAAATGGTTTTGTGCCCAGATTTACAGTAACAGAAAAATACGATGTCAATGGACGCAATGAACATCCACTCTACACTTTTTTGAAAGTATGTAACTTGGTGACTTAATTACAGGAAACAATCAACCAACAAAAAAACCAAGGATATGTTTCAGTTCCAAAGTACTATCATTTTTTCGACCATTATTAGGATGGGAAGGTAATGTTTCAGTCATGTTTGTCTATCCACATACGGGTCACGGTTCCTTGATGTATTGGGAAGCTATCCCATTATGCGATGGGACAGGGTCCTCTCCCCCAGTAAGAACAAGCCAGGGAGGACCAGCCAAGAAGGAGGGCAGAACCCTACAAGCCCTGCCCCTCCACTGGCTGGAGGGATGGCAACGAGGGCCTTCATCAGTATGTTTCCTACTGGAATGTTTTCTTGTTCGATGAGATTTTTTTCAGAGCAGAAACAAGTCTTAATCAAGAAAATGCCTTTCAGAAGCCAAATGCCCATGTCCGCCATCCCTATCCTAAGTGGTGAGTGAGTCTCCTATCCTATGATGTATTTGTCCGGGAATACCCTGTTCCAGGATGCACTGGGACCGGGGGTAGGAGTTCCGCTAACCTAAGATGTATTGGGGCTGGAAGGGCAGGGTCCCCATCGCATGTTGCATTGGGCTGGGGGTGTTCCAGTCCCAGTGCATCGTGGGTAGAGTTCCAGTGCATCATGAAATAGCTACCCCCCCCGTGGACAGACACATACAACTGACAACATTGCCTAAGCACAACCTTTGGTAATTATTTGACGGGATGGAACATTCTTTGCCATACGACCTTTTCTGGACAAAATTAATAAGGATTAAACTAGGGTTTGTCTAAAGTTCTGTACAGAATAATAATAACCTGTTAATATTGAAACGCAGAGGCACTGTGATGGTCCAACAGATCTGCTGGCAGACAGCAGCGATATATTTTACTCACCACTGAAACGAAACGATATCGCTTGGAACTTCGAGAAGATACTTGTCGACAAAGACGGTAAACCTTACAAAAGATACAATTACATGTACCCAGCAGCCAATATCTATGACGACATAATGAACATACTGCGCTACACATGACAACACAAGGCAGACTGTCGAATGAAAACTTTCAGAAGTGATAAACTTTGTACACATTGCAACAAAAAAATAGCATTTTACACGACACATTGTTCGAAAATTTGAGTTCTTATAATGCTGTAGCCTTTCGAAATGGTATATGATTGCTTCCATAATGACAGACAATTACTGTTCTCATCTGCGACCCACATAAATACATTTGTACATTTGTAAATAACATAGCACGTTATCTCAGCAGCTTCTGTGTATTTGTTTAGTTACAACCGGACTCGTGTGAAAGTAAAAGCTGTTTGTTACAAAACATTTTACATAAAACACCACCTGTGGCAAATAATAGAAAATAGATAAACTCATCGACAACATCTGTCAAATAACATTCACAAATAGCGATGAATGATTAAATTCTACACTTCTCATTGTGTGAATTCTATTGCATTGAACGACATCAGTAATAAACAATGTAAATTAACTTGAAATCATTTTACATCTGTCGTACACTTCATTTGGAATTGTGCTGCGAAATCGGTAGGACGGTGTCGGCGCATTTCACTTTTGCTTCTCAACGTGCGCGACCAGGCCGCCCAAAATGGCGAGCCATTTGGGTGGTCTGATACTTCTTATTGCCTGTTTTGGCTCAGGATACAGTAATGATCTTCCATCTCCTTCAGAAGATCTCAGGTACACCAAGTGTGACAATACACAAGATTCCGTGCACAATTATGCACACTATGATTTGAAAACGAACGTTTCCGAATCAATGGATCAGTACGACGGGAAAATTCTCTTGTTACTGAACGTAGCAACTTTCTGAGGTAAGTTGTATTATCACAACCTAAAACCTCTTCTTTTAGTACTAGAAAATATTATTTCAATTGCTAGAAACCAATACAGTGTGTACATCCTGCATCGTCCCAGTCCCAACGTCCAAAGTGACAGCACCAGGAATGGTAAAAGTACGCGAAAGTTCATAAATTTGCATAAAATTCATAAACCGAATATTCAGGAACTAGTGGCGCATCCAGGATTTTTCCGTATGCCAATCCCAAAAAGTTTACAACAAAATTATATGTTTTGCCAATTTTACCTGAAATCAGCATGAAATTGAAAAATAAATTGGCCCATGGGGGTGGGGGGCGGCGGGTGCAACCTTGAATCCGCCAATGCTTTCTCATCTACAACCCAGCTCCTGCGTCGCAAAGTCTCTTTGAATGGAAGAATCTGTTTTTGGAGACTTACACCAAAATGATACAAATAATGAAGCAGTGTTACGTATCTTACCCATCTCAAATATGACCGTACTTTGAAATAAAACAGGGTTATTTATGCCCTATTTCCATGGCACAGTGACTCGATTTCATTCAATAGTCCTTTCCTAATGGGAAGTCTGGGCTTCCTTACACCAATCAAAGCAAGCGCCTCCCCTCTCATGAAAACCTGAGAAATATTACACACGCTTGGAATTGTTGTATTCCTGTTTTCTCTTCTTTGAAAGTGAAGAACCAAGCCCAAAAGATTGCATAAAATCCAGGATTCAGGCTCATTGCTGCCCTTTGCAAATCAAATCCTGGTGAAATAAAATTAAATACTTTCATATTTGATTGGTTTTTCAGTTTAAGGTAAAAACAGCTTGACAAACGTACAGCTATTCACAGGCAGATGCAGGACAAAAGCTTTTTACAAAATACATGAAATAGATCTACTATTGACAAGTGCTTCCCTTTGTGATGCTGGTTCAAATGTCAACAAATTGAACTGACATTGCGCAGTTTACCAGATGGTTCATCTTATATCTCTCTTTTTAATCTTAAGTTTGATGGATCTGTATTAATATTAGAAAAACACTGTGCACAAAAAAAAAACTTCTTTTATTCCAAGCAAAAGTTCACTGACCCATTAATCAATTGACTGCTGATTCTTATTTAGAACGTCAGGATGGAAAACAAAAACTGATTTTTACTCTATTTGTTGCAGGATTCACCCAACAGTACCGCGGTCTGAATGCACTACTTGATAAGATTGCGTCTGACGAAGGCAACATCACATTTTCTATCGCTGCCTTTCCTTGTAACCAATTTGGTCTCCAAGGTTTGTACCCGGTCATTCCCTGTGTTTTCCCTGCGTGAAAAAAGTAAGAACCAAAGAAATAAATTCCCTGTGCCGTGGCCACCCTGGCTAAGCATGATGTATGGTGTGCTAAGAAAAAAACATTTGGCCCTTGCTTTCATTTATCGGCAATGAATTTTTTTACTGTAGAACCAGGTGATAACTACACGGAAATCATAAATGGATTGATGCATGTTCGTCCTGGGAACGGCTACGTACCTCATAATGACATTGATTTCTTTAATAAACAAGAAGTGAATGGTCCTAATGAACATCCTATGTTCAACTTCCTAAAGGTAATGCCAATTCGAAATAAGTAATGATAACAAAGCATGCAGTTGTGCGGTAGGAATACTCCATCATCATCAGCCAATGAACATAATTCGTAAAATTTTGTCAGAAATTTATCACTGATTTAAGTTTACATCATAATCGTTGATTGAATTAAATTTTTTTCAGAAACGAGATATTCAGCTTTTCAATCGTCAATGTTCAATGTTTCAGTATACGTGTCCTCCAGCTCACGACAAAATAGGTATCAGAGATCTTCTATTTTGGGATCCCATCAAGGTATCAGATATCCGCTGGAACTTTGAGAAATTCCTCATCGACAAGAAAGGAAAGCCTCGTTTCCGTTTTGTTCCAAGCACGAATCCAGATCAATTGGAGCCCTTTATAAAACATATTTCTGAAAATCCTTAGTTCAACAAGTAGGCTCACTTTAATTTCACCAAAGAAAGAATTTTTAAATTTACAAATAGCTTGACAGTTATTCATGATTCAAATTGCACGGTTCCAGAGATCTATGATAATCTTGTAATATTTGTTGATTTCATCCAAGTACTCCCTTAATTTAGTGACTCAGCAAAGATGGTTTGATCGATTCTGGACTTCAGTTAATTTTGGCTACTTTTTACTGATTTTTGGCTGATTCCTAAACTTTCTACAAGGGCGGAGTGGGTGGCGCGGGTGGAGTGAGTGAAGTTCCTTCACTCAGTTTGCTGACATCCTCTTCCTCTGACTGGTCATTTTTGTGTATCCAAGATCATTCCACCCAGGAACGGGAACCCCTGGTTACTGCGTGTGTTCATGAAAAATAGAAGCATCAGCAGTAAGTGGCACGGGTTTAATAATCTTGTCTCCTCATTTTCGATAACTTTGCCACTATGTATCATTTATCTTGTCAAAATTTACTGCTATGAATATCAGATAAATGTATTTATAATTATTATAAATGAACTTCTTATATTCATATAAAATTAGTACAAATTCTTGAAACAACTTTGACTACGACATGTTTTTGTCATATTGAGTCAAAGTTTACTGATCTGATTGTGGTGTGTCAACGTGTATGGAAGCAGAATCTTAAAAATTGCCTGGTGAAAGGCGAAAAGCATCAGAGACCAACGCAACAATGCATTAAAAAGGCCAGCTGTGACCTGCTTCAACTATCATTAAATTTTCAGTTAAGGACTCAATATCCCTTTATTTTACATTATTCAAATAAGAGCATATGACATTATGACATAAAACCTACTGCATGTAGGGGTGTTGTATTCGATGATGGAAATGATTGTGTGAATTTTAGTGCATTCATTTACATAACATTTACCATGTTCTTATGTTGTATTTTGTAAAATGGAAGCACGTTGGGCAATATTTGTATCAAAATATGAGCGAAAAATAAAACAAATATTTTTTCATCTGCTGAGTTTGAATATTAAACAAGAAAGATTCCCATTGATAATTAGCTATTTTTTTTTGTAATTATTTTCCTCTCCATCCCAAAGTTACTCTCAGGTCAGTTGTATCCCAAAGATAATACACGATAAAAGGTAAACGATTGTTGAAGCATAAGCAGTGTTATTCCTGGGGAGTTCCGTTTTCACTAACAAGAATCCACGCAAAAACACTCTGTCGTGTCGCATCCAGTTAGGTGCTTTTTGGCAACTGTGTGAACCAATCTTTTTCCCAATACATATTCCAATTTTTAGCCCAAAGGTTAAACAAAAGTTGCTCAGAATCAACTGAATATTGTGCAGAAATGTGTTTTGGCAAATTCTTAGTAAGCTTTTTTTTTAAAAAAATTTCGGAGGACATTAGTCCTTTTTGTGGGGCCACTGATACCCCTGTTTTGGACTTCTGGTGACTTCTGCCCTGGGTGGATCCCTTGTGTGCTTTCTCGCTCATGTGATCCTCAGATTCACCTCTGGTGTGACACCTGCTGACTATATAGAGGTCAGCATGGCAGCTGAGCCTTTTCAATCTACATACCTGCAGACATGTCTGCAAGCATTGGTGGAGGTTCAGGGCTCAACCCCATGACCATCCGACCCGCATGCAGCAAGCATGGCATTGTAAACCACTCGGCCATTCCGGCTTGGCTTAATTCTTAGTAACTTTGTTCAGACACCCACTATGACCCTATGGCCTAGTGGCCTAATTTTGGGCCATAAATCAAAAACCAAAGTTGCTCAAAATCACTTGGAAATCATGCTGAAATAGGTTTTGGGTCATTTTGAGCAACTTTCATTTTTTGACCCATGTCTTCCAAATTGGGTTACTAGCCCATGGGGTCATGGTGGGAGGGTTAAAAATTGAAAGTTGCTCAGAATCTTATGAAACATATTATGGTTTCATCTTTTTCAATCTGATGATTTTTGTTCTCTGGGCACTATCATTTGTAGAAAAACGTACAAAATATTACATTATTTTAGACCTTGGGTCAGACATGTAAACAGACCAAAACAAATGCAGGATTTGCTTCATCTTAAACCAGAGCCTGACATAAATTACAGTATCTTAAAAAAATTATAAATTGATGAACTGGTTTGGGAACACAGGTAGTTCAGTGCTCGATTGAACCACCATCCCAAAGCAATATAAACTGATTTGTCCTTTCCTGGTTCTGCAGGATTTACAATGCAGAACATTTACATTTTACATTTTATGAGAACATTTACATTTTACATTTTACGAGATACGTTCATGACGACATTCTGGAAATGCCTTGGGACATCTCTAGCCACAATCATTGGTCAATTTTACTTTAACTTTACTTTGCACTTAATGATCCCCCTTTTATAACAGCTTGAAATCCATCTTCACATACACCAGATTAATGGGTTAGACAAACAAAAACCTGAGTGCTTAACATCCTAGAGTGAAAATATACATTGTAATAAATAATATATAGCTGACTGAAAGAGAGGTGTTGAACTAGATCGACTAGACCATCCAGACCTGCAGCTTACTCATTCCAGGAAATGAGCAACTTTAACTGCTGAGATGCTGTGTTTCTACCAAACAGTGAACGATCTTAGGCTAGTATCATTCTCGGATGCTTCCTTGGGAAAGAAACATTAAACTTCATTGTCTGAACGACTTCGCTGTCTTTTCGTAACTAATCCATGTCACTACGACGGGAGACGAAGATGAAAAGTGTGATGACGTGTACAAAGTAATCCGTATCTAGAACCTTCATTGCATCGCATTGGTGAGTACAAATTAATTAATGCCGTTGCACCTTTGAACAAACTTGATACTGTACAGTTTACCGTGTTACCAAAATGCGTGGAATTGGTGAGAACCAACTCGATTCCGATTCCATTCAGAAATTTTTAGAATAATGGTGAATTCAGGGTTCAAAAACAAAACACTGAAAGCAATTTTAGATGATCCTTTTTAAGTCGAGTTCAGCTTGAGAAATGAAAACAGCAATTGGGTATTGTTTTGAATGGCACCCATTTAAAACTGATGTGGGAGAACTGATCTTCTTGGAAACTCTTTGAGAGGCGAGAAAAATTAACATAATTTCTGAAGAATTACAATGAATCCTCTTTTTGTTCCACAAATCTAATAAGTTCAGCCAGATGTTGATATTTTTGCAAGGGAATGGACGTCCTTGATATACAACAGAGGAAAACACAAGGTTAAAAACTAACTGAAATCTTGCTGTAATCTGCGCGGGTATTGTGGGTGTGAACGTAAGCTATATTGAGAAGGATCAGTACAACTTTGAAGCGCTTACTGCATGAAGATAGCCCGCTCAGTTCACTTTTTTGCTTTGACCTCAGGTACAACATGCAAACGTTTCTTTGGAGCTTCCAGAGACATAATTGCATTAATTGGCATCCAACCCAACTAATGACCTGAGAAACATTTGAAGTGAAAAAGTTGGACAAAGACAAAGCTTTGTCGTCTCTGATGCAGGTCAGAAAAATGTTTGGCTTTGATCGGAACAGAGTTCTCACACTTGTTCCCAGATTTGTAGCTGTAGTGATCTCGGTGCACATAATGTTGCAGTAATTTGAAGCAAAAAAGCTTCTCGCAAGCTGTGGATGTAGCTTAGTTGGCCACAATACCACTTGTGAAGTAAAGTTGGCTTGTTCACACAGTAGATGATGCATCCATTCATTGTTCAAGTTATGTAATGTACATGTGGGAAAATCATCTGTACTTTGTCTAACTGAAAGGACGGGTATGTGTTCAGATTTCATTATTTTGAATGATTTTTGGAAACTACAATGGAAATGAGACATGAATAACTCTTTATATTTCCGTCATTACAATCAGTTCTTATTCTGAATACAAAGCTCATTATTTCTCAAGGTAAAACCAATTGCTGTGTTTCCTTGGGAAGGTTATTCAGGCAGTAAAGTGTAACGGAATGATCTTATGTGTTCATTCATCAAGGATTAACTGTTTAAGTTACCCAACAGTCAAACATGCCAAAATGTTTAAATTTATCTATCCATCATTTAACCCAACTTTTCAGGTGTGCTTACTGATACAAATGTTGAACAAATGAATTACTGATACAAATCTGTTGAAACTGTCTGTAGCAAATGGGGTATTCCGATAAAGCTCATGTTCACCGAGTCTGTCACGAAAAACCATTATTGCATGTTTCGACTGCTAAACTGTGTAATTGGTCCTGCGAATTTGTTAACAGGTGGCAGGACCTGAGCGTTGCTTACAAACTTCTCTGAATAATAAGTTGTTTCATATGTTGGGGAGATAACATCCCTATCACTTGCTGTGTAAACCCCTGATACCACTCTCACTTGTTGTATACCCCCTCAGTCTCTTCCCACTTGTGCACCCTCTGACACCCTTCCCACTTGTACATCCGCTGACACCTCTCTCATTTGTTGTATACCCCCTTAGTCCCTTCCCACTTGTGCATCCCCTGACACCCCTCTAACTTGTTGTGTACCCCCTGACATCCCTCTTACTTGCTGTCATCAATAATGTACCTCCTCCTACCCATAAAACGTGCATGTATAGTGTTATGTGCGTGAAAGCAGGAACACTGGAGACGTGCTTGCAGGTACTTCCCTTCATTTAGTTTTCATACGCATGGGATCCATTTGTCACAGGTCAGTTCTGAGGATGTTCCTGCCACACCAGTGGGATCTCCTTAATTGATAATCCCCTACAACTGTATGTGCAATAACGCCTGATGTAATAAGCTCATTTCATCACTCGGATGTCCCACCAACTCATAATTTCCTACAAAAGCCAAAAGATTGTGGCAACATCCCACCACAAATCTGGAACACCCTTTAATTTTCAAAATTTCCCTCTGTTTGAGGCAAGTCCCCTGTGTAAAAATGTATTTGTAATATTTTATGGAAAGTTCCTCTGTTTTTCTCTCTGGAAAAATGAATATTCTACTTTCCAGTCTGAACCTCAAAGAGAATTGAGGAACGCCAGGCCCTGCTTTACTCCTTACTTTGCAAATTAGTTGTAGAGTCTCATCCCGCCCTAACTCCTAACCTCATAGAAAGTGGAGGGGCACAAAAATTCCCAAAATAATCTGACCAAAACAGTAATTTAACCAATAAGGTGAGTCTGTGAGTCACAAATAACAGTGAAAAGTGTAACTGATTATTTTTGTGTATTCACGTCATCCCAAAGCTTAGGAGCAAAATGTAAATATGTGATGGCTCATTTTAACACTCCACCAGGATCTCATTTAGTGTATCAGACATCCTACCAGGATATTAAACATACACACATCAATCATTTGTCATGAACCAATTTAGTATAGCCTTAATAACCAGTTGATCTGCAGCAAAAAATCCCCCGCAACAAAACCAACTCGATCTCATGTCCCTAAACCATCAGATATATCAAATCAACATGATCACCCACAATGTAGAAATAAACAACTCGTCAGCCCATGATCAATGGCGAATAGCTGATATCCTCTTGTAACTTTCTTTGGGGCGACAAAGAAACTAATCAGTACTGGTGAGACTAGCGCTACAAGAATATAACTTCGTGCATAAGCCTTGTATTCATCACGGAATAGGCTTTGCCTGTAATTTTAGCAAAGTAACATGAAAGTTCCAGAATTCATCCAGTGCAACAAGTACTGTGGATTATTAAATTAAAGAAAAGGCAATTATTCCATCAAATTTTTGCAGGGGTTTCCTAACAACGGCAATTGTTTTCCCTTTACTGATGTCAGACCAGTTTGCTTTACGTCTTTGTATGTGAGAAGAATGCCATTGTTCCAGTTGTTAGTAGATGGAGTACATTTGCATCATGCGTAAAATATTTTTTCATTACCAGAACCCCCACGTCCGTATCAATGTATCTGAGTAAATGTGCTTTTACCTAGAAGCTACAGGCATCAGGTGAAAACACAGAACCACCCAACACTCACAGTCGTGTGGTAACACTTATAATTTGGCTCAGTACCATCCTGTTAGAAAAAACTGATCAAATAACTGTTACACAGTATAGTGAAACTTGCAATAAAAGGAGACATAGATCAACCGCTCCTAAAAACCGGACCACAGATTTCGAAAATATTGGTCTCAAATTACAAAATCGTGTGCACTTGTGTCTCAATTTTCACCTTAATATGTATTTGTGGGCCAATAAATGATAATTGATATTAGTAAATTATCATTTTTCAAGCAGGTAATTATATGTGAACATAAACATGGGAATTGTAATTGAACATCTTGTAAAGATGAAGATCGCCAAAAAGAAGACTTGCATATTAAGCAGAAGCAGCAAGAACTTGTCGAATTTTGGTGTAAACTTCGGCAGCCACATTCTTGCAACACCATTTCATGATTTCCACGGAGACTGATACCATATGCTATGTGAATACATAAGCATGAAAACGTTTGTCTTGTGGTCACTTCGAGCATGAACAATCAAACCAATAGCTTTCGTGATTTTATATTGCCCGAGTCTCAGACTTCCACTGTATTTAATCTACCCACCCCATAACTGTATCGACCGTGATTCTCGTTTCATGCGAATATTCCACTTTTTCAGACTGCCTAGTCATCAGAACTAATCAGGGACCATGTATGGACTAGATCTTGATTCCAGCGCCAAGCTGTCAGACAGCTCCTTAGGAAGTTTACTAATCCGAGGATTCAGGGAATTAAGAGCTGACTCGATGCTGTGTGATTTTACCCTCATTGTGGCTGGTCATTCCTTCAGGGTTCATAAAGTTTTATTGGCAGCAATATCTGATTATTTCAGGTAGGCAATAAGATTATTATTCATTAAACTAGCTAAAGTAATTTATCAGAAATTTATTTGCATTACTTTTTGTCTGCATCAAAAGTTACCAAGTTCTTTGTTGCATTGACTTAACGAAGACAATTCCGTTACGAGTCAAAATATAATCATCTGAGATGTCCTTCGTTTTACAAAAGAAGCGGTAACTTGAGAACCAGAAAGAGAGGGAGCCACAACATAAAACATACTTTTTGTATTTCCAATCTACTCCATGTCAAGTGAACAATAAATTCATTTCTTGTTCGCATCATTGTTCAATGAAAAAAGAAAATAAACATTTTGAAAGTTTAGAATTGCTTATTGGTGACTCGGTAAAGCGGTGGCCACAGTGCTCTGCAAAGTTAGGAGTGGTGCACCAAGGAAAATTATTTTGACTATGAATCACCAAATGAAACTCTCTCACTACTTTTTCTTTTGATCCTTTACCAAAGATGGGCCCCGTGTGATAAACAGAATCATAATTCAATTCCTAAATACTCCACCATACTTCGCTTCACCGCATTGTGACACTGTGATTTGATTCACCTTTTCTTTGCAGAGCCGTATTTAGAAGCGGTATGCTGGAGACTGTGAATAACACCATGGAGCTCAAAGCTGTCTCTTGCACAGGTCTCAGGGGTGTACTGGATTTCATCTACAGTGGTGATCTACACTTGGATCAAGATAATGTAATGGAGGTTTTGTCTACAGCATCCCACCTGCAAGTACTACCCGTTATACAGCACTGCAGCCAGTTCTTTATTACAAATCTCTCACTTGATAACATTAAAACCATGCAGGTTATCGCCGAAATATATCATCTTAAAGATCTAAAGGAAGCTTCGCAACAATTCATCTTAAAAAATTTCGCCAAGTTTGCAAAGACTGACTATTACAAGCAGCTGCCATTGAGTGAAATTTGTAAACTGCTGAAGGACAATAATTTACGGGTACACTCAGAGTTGAAGGTGTTCAAGTATGTGGCTGAGTGGGTTTTGTACAGTCGCAAAAATAGAGAGTCGCTTGCCTCAAATCTGCTTAAGAATATCAGGTTGCCCTATTTGACCAAAGATGAACTCGAATCCTTGTTGAAATATCCATTTGTAAAAGCTAACAGGCACTGCCAGTCACTCATAGAAAAAGTCATCCAGTTCAAGGAACATCCGAGTGAACAAATATTCCATTCGACATCGTACACTCTGGTACGCAGCGAACCTTATTTATTGTCATTCGGTTGCAGCGATGTTGCCATGCATTGTTGCATACTTTACCACGGAAATTGGTACCCTTTGGATCGTGCAATGGGGCAACCGAGGCCCTTCATAGGGGCAGCTGCTTTGGTGCTCAATAACTTCATATTCGTTTGCGGAGGTCAGATAGCTGGAAATGTTACCGACCATTGTCATTGTTTCAATCCTATTACTTGCAAATGGACAAACCTGAACCAAATGCTCTTGCCTCGCCGCAACTTTGCCATCGCTTCGGTGGGTTTTACAATCTATGCGATTGGAGGTATTTCAACAGACAACATATCAACAAATACAGTAGAAGCCTACTCTGTAGCGGACGATAAGTGGACCAAGATGCAGAGCCTCCCAGACATTGCCCTCGCTGACATGAGCGCCTGCAGCTGGAAGAACAAAATCTTCGTCGCAGCAGGAGTCGATGAAAACTGCATTCACACAAAGGAGTTCAGATGTCTGGATCTGGATCAAAATGTACCGGAGCCCAAATGGGTCGAGAAAGCCAGTTTACTTCAGATTAAGTTCCGACCTGCCATGTCCACAACACAGGATCACATCTATCTGGTTGACCTGTACCGGACTGAGGGATCGCTGGCCCATCTCAACCAGTACCACGTTACAACCGACCAATGGTCCAGCATAGAACTTTCCAACATTCGCTTCAGCAGATCCTTCAGCGCAGTCATGATCAATGACTGGATCTACTTCGTCGGTCGCAATGATGTGGACGACGGTCCGAGCAAGAAGTACAACGTCATCACTCAGAACATGGAAGACATCAAAGGCTACCCCTGGACAATAGAGTCGCCACTTTGCGTCTCTGTTAGGTTACCTCACAAGTTTCTGCAGAGAAACATGTTGAAACGAGTACATACCATACCACATGGTACCTATACAATAAATAGCCCTGCATAACAAAAATGTTTCGCATTTTAAAGAAGCATAGGAATTTTTAGGTAGAAAACATACGTCAAAAAAATGCACTTCAAGGGAAACGTAGCTTCAGTTTTTCAGTGTAAAGTACCTCACATTTTTACCGCCCGCGTACGTAGTACGAGGGAAGGTAATAGTTTTACACCTGTCTGTCAGTCAACCAGGGGGGGG
>JBCAUG010723655.1:0-12404 GCA_038406175.1 Haplosyllis leylae
CTGCGCCGCCTGTAGTTACGATGACGGATGATACACGTGTTTTGTTTCAGGTTGTCCTGCATGCTGCACCGCCTGTAGTTACGATGACGGATGATACACGTGTTTTGTTTCAGGTTGTCCTGCCCGCTGCGCCGCCTGTAGTTACGACGGTTCTAACACGATGGTGTGCGACCAGGGTCAGTGCGACACCGGATCCGCTCAGAACCCGGACGACAACACCTGCCACGGTACGTTAAGCACCTGCAACAAGCGGGAGGCCTGGCCACTCAAAATTTCCAAGACCAGACGGTGTCAATATCTGCCGGTTGAAATCGCTGGTATTTTTTTGGTATTTTTCGCGTTACATCTCTTGATAGATGGGCCATCGTCAACTGGTGTTGAAGTTGTGTTCACAACTAAATGGCAACAACATGAGAAAATTTCTCCAATACATGTGGGTTGTACAAAATCAGCAAATGGGTTCGAAACTCATTACTTTATAATGTGAGACCGTCCCATTCAAACCCATTGTACCACATTGGTAGAGTTGTGTCAAAGTTTTGTCGGTGTTTGTGTTTCAGCGTGCCCAACTGGATGTGACGTCTGTGTTTACGACACCGCGGCGACAGGTAACACCAGGTGCATTATGGGAGGTTGCGCGACCGGTCACCACCAGATGGACGACCTCTCCTGTGTCGGTACGTGCATCGTCTACCTCGGAAACTATACCAGAGCCTAACAGTAAATAGTCCAGTGCGTCTCAAACGCTTTGCCGTGAATTTAAGCACGACGTGCTTTGTACCATAATAAATGCGTCCCATATTTCACGACAAGAAGGCCTTCTATCCCAGAACTCCTTATTCTACTCTTTTTATGAAACGCTGTGTTTATGTTTGATGTTGTTTGGCAGATTGTCCCAGTAACTGTCTCAACTGTGATGAGAACGCAATGTGTCTGGATCAACAGTGCGAGACACGCTACGGACTCAAGCTATCGGACGGACGCTGCTACGGTGCGTCTCTTCCTGTCTCTATGTCGCTGACATTCCGTGTAAAAAAAGTTAAACTAGAGGTCTTTATTGCAAGGATTTTTTCAAAGTATATCTCCAGCGTGCCAAAGAAATTTCATGTCTTATTCATTTCGAAGATCAGTGAAATTTACAAGTTGGGTCCCTTCTTTATTTCATTCAGAGAAAAGCATATTAGGAAAGAAACAGCCCAGAAACTTGAGTACACTTGAACAGCGTTGAGCCTTAAGGACTGACCTAGTGTTGTGGTGTACGTTTTGTAGACTGCGGTACGGGGTGTGAAGCGTGTGACGTGGCAGACGATGGGACGGTGACGTGTACAGAGTGTGAATCGGAATACATCCTGCACCAGGGAGCCTGCCACGGTATGTATTAACAACTGCACTCCGTCATTTACCAGCAATTTGTTCTTTTGAGTCATCGCTATTTGCAAATAAATTTAACATCACACACACACTAGTGTATCACACAAGTACAAACTGTTCAGGATGAATTAGAGGAAAGCCTGGCTGCGCTCAAGTATTGTAGAAAAGCAGTGTGGAAGCTAGATAATTCGTTGACATTCTAAGTGTTTGTGAGCGTGAGTTCGTGTCTTTGCAGCGTGTCCGGAGAACTGTGAGTCGTGCACGTACAGCACCGGGATCAGCAACACGGTGTGCGAGGTGAACCGCTGCAAGGGCCGCTACGCGCAGAACACAGCGGCCGACCGCAACACCTGCCATGGTACGTACTCCACCACCCGCACCAGCTCATAGCTCAATCACTATAGCTCTGAGTAAGGGACCCAGCAGTGCACCTGTCATTGTTAGAGTTCTATTACACCGAACACGGTGGGAATAAGATAGAGACTGTAACAGTGACTGTAGATGGGCGAAATCTGCGAGTTTCGGTATCAGTGTAACTGAACCTGAAATAAAGATTACTCAAGATGTGCACGGCACAGGTAAAACAGATTTCAATCTTGGCCTGTACTAACTCATTATTTTATTATCTGTAGAATGTCCGGCGGGGTGCTCGGCCTGTACTAACTCATTATTTTATTGTTGTCTGTAGAATGTCCGGCGGGGTGCTCGGCCAGTTCTTACTCATTATTTTATTATCTGTAGAATGTCCGGCGGGGTGCATGGCATGTACTTACTCGTCGGGTATTAGTAACACAGTCTGCACGAATGGACAATGCGACAATCTGTACGCTCAGAACCTGAACGAAGACAGGAATCTCTGCATCAGTGCGTAATAACTCAACAACACTGTTACATTGAACGTTAATATCCAACGGTAAAAAAAATCTATGTTATGTGCTGGAACACATGGCTGACGTCAGAGGCTAATGAGGGGCTATTCTAAAAATCATGAACAAAAAACTAGTGGTCTGTTACAGCAGAGGATGACGTAATGCTAAGACGTGTTGTTGTTTTTGCAGCGTGCCCTGACAACTGTTTGGAGTGTACGTACGACAGCTCGGTCTCCAAGACGACGTGTGACGACAACAGGTGTGAAACAGGATACGACGTGACGGCCGACAACCAGAAGAACTGCGCCGGTACGTCTACCGTCTGTCTCAAACATCAGCAAGCCTTGTTCACACTTAGCGCCAGTCTCATAGTTTAACATTGTGCCAGCGGTGGTGACGCAAAAACTGCGTGTGGTATCCATTTGCTTTCACCTAACATCATCATACCTTTATCGTTGATGTCCAGGTTTAGCAATGGATTGACGTAGGAATGGGTATCGAACCCATTTACGTTGCAATTGTTAAATTTGGACGTTACTGAACAAAGCTTCAGTTGAAGTGCACGGGTGTGGGACGTGTACACGTGTATGTGCTACCTGTGTGTATGTGTGTCGGATATCCATGACTGACTGACAGTGTTTGCTTGCAGCGTGCGGAGGTAACTGTAACACGTGCGTGACGAACGGTCCCGGAAAGTGCGACACGAACCAGTGTGAAAGCGGCTACTTCCTCAACACGGACAAGCAATGCGAACGTGAGTACAAAACCTCCTCCCCGAGCGCAAACAAAGCAGGCCCATAATCCCTGCTACGCTCAGCACATCCTATCTCTCAGAGCTAATATTTCTATCAAAGAAAAATGATACGTTCATCCAGCTCGGACAAGCTTTTATAAATGTGTAACACAACGATCCCAAAATTACCATGAAAATGAAATTGTACTGTGTTATTGTGTGTTGTAGAGTGCGACACGGAATGCTCGACGTGTAACACACAGGGAGCCGGGAAGTGCGACTCCGCGACATACTGCGCAGCCCGCTACACCCTCAACACCGACCTCAACACATGCGAACGTGAGAACACTATAGGCTTGTTCACACCGAACGTCTGCGTAGCGACGCCTCAAATACACGGGTCTTTTGCAGGAATGGGATGTTAATAAGTTTTGGAAGTTGGCCAATCCAGGCCGGCGACAATTTAGGTGGCTAAGATATAGAACAATTTGTAATATTTAAGAGTTCACTGTGATGGGTGTGTGAACTAAGTTGGCCAATTTAGACCTGTGAAATTCCAAACTGTGGTCCAAAAGGGAGGTTTCACATTAGTCTTGGAACTGGACAGGGTCATTGTCTCCTATGCTTCTAGTCTCTGTCTCGAACCCAGTTCCGCTCAGCATGAATACACCATGATGTTTTCTAGTCTCTAGTTCTGTGTTGCGAAATGAACAAGAGACGTGCCAAGCACACACCTTGTGATCTATCATATCATTATCCATGACTATTGGTCTTTGTTTCAGAATGCGCCGACAACTGTGGAACGTGTGGCAGCAACGGACCTGGTCTCTGCGACTCCGGCGGCTGCGACGCCAGATACGCCTACGACTCCGCGTCCAAAACATGCCAAGGTTCGTTCTACTACCTCTGTGTGCAATTGTGATGTGAGGTTTGTTATCTCGCCTCTGGGTGCAAGGATGGTGTGATGTCTCCTATCTCACCTCTGGGTGCAAGGATGGTGTGATGTCTCCTATCTCACCTCTGGGTGCAAGGATGATCTAAGGTTTATCTCACCTCTGGGTGTAAGGATGCTCTAAGGCCTGTTATCTCACCTCTAGGTGATGGCAATTAGCTGTAATAAAATAAAGTGTTTGTGTTTGCAGCCTGTCCGGAACATTGTTCAGTCTGCACGTGGAACAGTAACATGGGACGCACGGAATGCAACGCCAACATCAACTGCGACAACGGCTACGGACTCCGCACGTCGGATAAACAGTGTCCAGGTGGGTTCTACCGCACAGCTGAGGAGCTGATAATTTACTAACAATCCTTTTACCAGTCTGACACTCTGACCGTGATTGGTTGTATCTAGTTGTCCCTTCATTTCATCCAGTAATGCTGAATTCACACTGAGCGAAAACGATGTCGCAGAAATTATTGGAATCCAGTGTGCAACACATCTTTAGTAGCGACCAAGATCAAAAGATATTTTTACCTTCTCACGGTAAATAGATGTTACTGTTCAGTAAAATGTTGGTATTTTAACTTGTAGCGTGTCCCCGGGATTGTGTGGACTGTACTGACGCCAATAACGACGGCGTGATGGTATGCGATACATGCGAGTCGTACCATACCCTCAACTCGGAGGAGTGCGGAGGTGAGTACACAACCACACCCTCAACTCTCAGGAGTCGGAGGTGAGTACACCAACCACACCTTTAATCAGAGGAGTGTGGAGATGAGTCCACCAACATGCACATCAGCCAGATAGTCCCCATTGATATTGAGATCCTTTAATTCAGGTTATTGTGTTTTGTGTTGCAGCTTGCCCGGCACATTGCACTGCTTGCGCGCTCAGAGACATGGCGCTGGACTGTACGCAGTGTGAGGACGGTTACGTACTGCGAACGGACGGACCGGACGGTGCTTACTGTCAGGGTAAGTAACAGCGCCTTCACGGGTGATACCAGTTCAACCACAGGATAAGTCACAGCGTCTTCAGGGGTGATACCAGTTCAACCACAGGATAAGTCACAGCGTCTTCAGGGGTGATACCAGTTCAACCACAGAGTAAGTAATAGCGCCTACACGGGTGATACCAGTTCAACCACAGGGGTTAGTAACAGCGCCCTCATCGGTGATCCCAGTTCAACCACAGAGTAAGTAATAGCGCCTACACGGGTGATACCAGTTCAGCCACAGGGTTAGTAACAGCGCCTACACGGGTGATACCAGTTCAACCACAGGGTTAGTAACAGCGCACACACGGGTGATACCAGTTCAACCACAGGGTTAGTAACAGCACCCTCACGGGTGATAACAGTTCAACCACAGGGTTAGTAACAGCGCCCTCATGGGTGATAACAGTTCGACCACAGGGTTAGTAACAGCACCTGCATGGGTGATACCAGTTCAACCACAAGGTTAGTAACAGTGCCTTCATGGGTGATAACAGTTCAACCACAGGGTAAGTAACAGCAGCGCCCTCACGGGTGATACCAGTTCAATCACAGGGTAGGTAACAGCGCCCTCACGGGTGATACAAGTTGAACCACAGGGTAGATAGGCTGTCACGATGAGCAACACCACCCACCGGAAGTGGAAGAAGTATTTAATAGAGGCAGATGGTGAACGATAATTGTTACAGTTGAATGTTGGAAGGCTATCACTGACGGTTCTATGGTATTTTGTAGCATGTCCACAGTACTGCGCCACGTGTAAACTAGGATCGAGCAACAGCAGCGCAGTGACGGTTGAGTGCACGTCGTGTTCACCCGACAACACCGCCTACGACGAGAACAAACACTGCCAGCGTGAGTACTCTTATTATCTACACATTATTGCTAACAAGCGTGCAAAAGTTAAACATGTGTCTAAATTAACCTGCACTGAACCTACTGCTGAGTTATTTTTGAAAGATGAAATTAAACAATGATGGTGTTGTTAGTAGCGATGTTTGAAATGATTGTACACGTGAGGCATGTTTTGTTTTGCAGTGTGTGAGACGCTGACGCAAGTGACGCACTGTGTGGAGTGCACGGACAAGACGCAGAGCACAGCGTCTAAGTGTACAGCGTGCGCGTCCGGCTTCACTGTCAAGGAGGACAACTCCGAGTGTCTCTGTAAGTACAACTCATAATCAATGCATCCCCATGGTTCTGTGAAACGCAGCCTCAAAGAAATCGAAAATGCTGCTGACGAAAACGTAGGCGCTGTTAAACGTTTGTGATTGTGGTCGTTTCAACTTGACCAAACCCCTTTGTGACATCGCAGACGTAGAAGCTCAGTGTGAATGGACCATCTACCGGTGAAGAATTGCACGTGATAAGAAAACATGTTGATAGATGTGAGATTTGGTTTGTGAATGACGATGTGTTGTGGTTTCAGCGTGCTCTGGTAACGGTCTCACCGGATGTGATAACTCGTGTGTGGACGAACCGCTGACGTGCTCGCAGTGTGAGAGCGGACTCACCCCGTCCACAGACAAACGGTACTGCGGAGGTAAGCCCACTCACAGGCTACTCTTCACGGATTAATGCGCAAGCTTCCAAAACATAATGGCAAAGGATTTAATGCCGTCAACAGAACACCCTTCACAATCCGTTCCCCATTTCCCTGTATTGTTCGTTTTGCGAGAGTTGT
Source organism: Haplosyllis leylae (assembly GCA_038406175.1). Classification (NCBI taxonomy): domain Eukaryota; kingdom Metazoa; phylum Annelida; class Polychaeta; order Phyllodocida; family Syllidae; genus Haplosyllis; species Haplosyllis leylae. The sequence continues at coordinate 6,595 of JBCAUG010723655.1, forward strand.
TACAACAAAAAGCCGCGAAACGATTCTACTATTGGCTTTATAAAGTGTCGTAAGTGCCGTCACAATGTGACACAACACAGTGCGGATGTTTCTCATAGAATAGTTTGAACTTTTTGTTTGTTTTCGCAGTGGAATGTCACGCCTGCGTGGGGTCCTCTTGTAGCAATAATCCGGCCGACAACACCGACAACGAGAACTCGACCGTGTGCTTCAACACCAACAACGAGAAACCGGCCTGCTGGGTGAGTCTGTTCGCAAATAGCCTGTTGCTTCACCAGATTGTCTCGATAATTGTTGGAAAAATTAGGCTGTGTGAATCGTTCGCTACAGTTAAAGCCTTGTTCACACGTAACGTCTGCGCTTGCGTTTTCAGGAATGCATTCTATAGCAACAAAATTTAGTGTTTACACGTAACATGTGCGTTTGTGTGAAGCAGATAGGACTTTTACATGATCCTAAGGGTGCAATTATATTGGAGCGAAAGCGAATAGATACATAGCTGTCCGAGTTGTGTGTTTATATTGTGTCACGGCAGAGATCAAAGAGAATTTTCACTTTCGCTTCCGCTCAAATATAATTCCACCTTAAAATGCAGATGTAAACATCCGGTGTAAACTAGTTTTCAGTCTGGTTCACTCCTAACATTTGTGTCTGCATTTCAGGACCGTTGAAATCTCTCTCCTATGTACTTCATGCAAATCCAATCATCAAGTATGAACACTACCACCTGTTACCATAGAATCCATTCTCGTGTTTGACATGTAAACATCGACATTACACTGAAAGAAACAACACGTTTCAACTGTTTTTAACCGTTGTGCTTGTAGTTGTACTACATGCAGGACCTCGCGTCTAAGAACGTGACGCATGCGCGTGGGTGTGCGCCGCAGCAGTACGAAAACACGGCGTGTAGCGGAGACAGGGCCGGCGAGACGTGCCAGAGCACAGCCGACGAAAAGGTACTCCTCCACTCACTCCCCCCCTTCATTATCACAGTTATTGCTCAAAGTGACTAATTTATAACGGTGAAATATCATAAAAGCTGGCGTCAAGGTTATTATTTTTATTCCGAGAAGGGCGAGCTGGCCCTGAAATTTACGCTCCAAAAATCATCGACCACGCAAATTGACTGTGGAAATCGAGAACGTTTGTTTTGTATGACCAGTCAGTGATGTTCTTAGTACTGTCTCCTTATCGTTTTCCAGGAATGCGTGAAATGCTGCGGCAAGACTGATTGTAACAACTACCTACTGGACGGTGTCCCTGACGATGCGGTCATAGCAATGCCTAGCAACGGGCTACATACATTGACAACTACGGTTGTGGTGTTGGTTGCTATGCTGAATGGCGCCATGTAAACCACGTAGAATAGAGGCATTCTGAACATTGCACACGAGCACGCATTTCTGTTTCATTTGGGTATCGATGGAAATTAGACTATTTACTATAAGAGTGTTTAAAAAAAAAGTAAAACAATTTAACTTGTTGAATTCAGTAGTTCAGATTTTATATAAATTGACAATGCGAGCAATGTGAAATGTTCAGATCAAAACAATAGCGTCACACAATTCACTTCTGCACTTGACAACAGCAATATTGTAGTAAATTTTCGGTATTTGGTAAATTATAGAAAATGTTCCGGTTTGGGGTTAAAATTGTTGTGCGAATATATATCCTGTGATAGAGGGCGATATGGGGCCAGACACCTCACTCAGGAACACCTCACCGAGCACAGTGACCACCCATCCAACCTCCTTCACTGATTACCGGATGTTTTCACACAGGGTCAGCAATGCGTAGAAGTATTCCGAAAGAAAATCAATTGGACTTAAGGCTTTAAAAGTTAAAAATTCACACCAATAAATTAAAAATAAATTTTGATGTCGACATCACCATTTCAAACCCATTTTATCAAATATTTGATTCAGCGACACAAGTAATTTCTGTCGAGAGAAGTTGGCGCATTTTTTGATGTGTGACGCTGCTCTGTGTGAAAACGTGACGGCGCGACGCTCGGCTACTTCTCGACTAAAGCTGCGTCTTCCTCCCGCGTCTGCTGCGTTACAGCGCTGAGTACAACGCTCAGTTCAATCTTTAGTTTCTCCTGAATTCAGTCGCCATTGCAATCTATTTGTTTAACGTTAATTTCTTGGAAGATGTGCTTGTATGAAAGTTGTCAGTCGAGCCATCTTGTACATACACTGAGACATTGTTACACAGTGTGTAGGAATATACATTGGTGTCCACATTGTTCCCTTGATTAAATATTAGTCTATTATATTTTTGTATCTGTGAGCAGGTTAAAGTGTTCCGCAGCAGCAGCATCCTGCACGTGAACGCGGTGAAGCAGAGGGTCGTGGTTGCTTCTTTGTTGCTGATTTCCGGTACGCACGGTTAGTTTCTCGCATCATGAGATACCGGAAGTGTTGTCCACGTGCTCTACTCTGCTTTACTGCTGTTCATAGTTACACCCCTCAGCTACTGTTGCTAAGGAACACTTTACCAACAATGCGCGTCTGTGACAACACGTGGTAGGTCACGTGATGACTAGTGATATATATCTGCTCTAATATTATATAATCCGAGCCACAAGTTCTGGAACCGCGCCATTCACCTCGGGCTGTGGTCCTTTTTAAGGCGCTTTAGCCACAACGGGCGTTTTGGATGTGTTATTTATATATACTCATGTTTGTTGTGACACAAAAGAAAAAAAAAATGTGTGTGTGGGTTGTGTCAGGCCAGGGCCAGTGTTTGACTTCTGATCCTGACCTTGAGTCTGACCCTGACCTTGGGTTTTGCTGGCTTCACACTGACCTAGAGTCTGAGATAACCCAGACGTCAACAATACATGTACAAGTAGATGTACTTACGTATTCAATATATTGATTGTGTGAGTATCGTATATGTTCTAAAAACCAAGCCGTTATCTTCTCCTCACTGCACGTCGGACAGGAATGTGTAGTGTGGAGTCCTTACCGTATACCTGCTAGAGAGTAAGCAGTTCCTCTACCATATACATACTACAAAAGTTAATGCTTGGTTTTGGGAAGGTATATGTTCTCTGCGCGTGTAAGTTTAAAGGAAAAGCAATTATATATTTTCACAGTTATTTTAACAGAAGTGAACGGTCAAAGATAGGTTTTGAATTTGTAAAGTTTTCCCCAATGGTAAATTTGTGTGTCGATTAAAATTTTAGCCGAAATCTGGAAAATGGAAATTTTCGATCGTCATGCAGGAAACTAAAGTAAACTTAGAAACCTTAAATCTAAATTCATGAGAAAACACGAAGAATTTCACCATCATATTGGACCGAAATGAGTTCACAGCATAAAATGTAAATTGTGCACTGTTGTGGTGTGGGAGGATGAAGGGTGGCGCCCCCAGGTGGAGGGCACATTCTGAGTACAACGTATCCCACAGTACAACGCGCGGTCTGTGCGAGTCTCCTGCGCAGCCTCTTCAAGGTCACCTCCTATCAGCGGCCACCACCGAGCCTTTTATACTCTTATTAGATCGTTATATTTTAATGTTAATGACGTTTTGTTGCGTATAACCTGAGTTGATAATAGCGGAAATGCGTCAGTATAGCGAGGCGAGATTGCTGGATTGCTTGCACGCCCCAAACTGTGATGTTGATGACCTTGGGAACCGGTCACTAATTCCCAAGGTCACTAAACAAACACGATTCATCAGGGTGAACCTAGTGATGATGGCTTTGCACCCACGTTTGGCAGGATCGCTGAACGTCTGATATTTGATCTAAACGTTTGGTTTTGTTGGAATAAATTCTGTTTCTCGGTGTGCGCAGCTGATCGGATATATTTGGAATGTAATTTCGATAAAGTTTTCCGAGCGACTAAAATCTAAATTGTTATGCATCGCCATTAATGTAAAGTGAGTGAAAATCACCTGGAAGGGGATAAACATGAGCACGAGACTCGGACGGGTCATTGTTGAAACCTTTAATACAGATTGACTAGAGCTCCCTCTGGTGAGCTGCGAAGAGTAACACTTTTATTAAGAAATACTTGAGTGTAAATCAAACCGCACGAACTTGTAATAATTTTGTTTCTTAGTTATTTAAATTAGAGGATACTGCGTTTTAAATTTCGATAAACAGGTAAAAGTTCTTTTCTATCTCAACAAGTAAAGGCCATTTCCCTATGATCAGCCGACAGCATCCAAACAAATTAGCACAACGCTAAAACTTTTATCGGGCTGAATTGAAATAAATTCGGTGTCGTTACATGTGAACAAGCGGTAGAGGAGGCTTCATTTGGAAACGGTCTTGTTCTGGACGACACGACGGTTCATCGTCCGTCGTCGTTGTCGTCGTCCTCAGTTCTCTCCACACATTGCGGCCATTACTAAACCACAAGTGCAATGTTACCTTGTTAACAACCATTTCGACGTTTCAGGCTCTACTGTAATTATTATGTTTTTAGTGGACTGGTTAAGAGATGGTGATAGCTTCGGTTGATAGTTGAGTTGACTGTGCGGATCGTATGAGAGACCTCCTCTCTCTCACGTCAAACCCAGCGTCTGTCTGCGTCCCGCCCAACACCATTCATTTCCAACCTTCCTGTCGAAAAATTCTTCTGACGCCCAACGCCCTAGTCTGTAATTTTTCTTCGCACCCAGGACCTCCTCTTCATTAAACCTTCCTCATGCTCAACTTTATCCCAAAATCCTCTCCGTACCAACATCCTCATCTCAAATCTCTTCCGTCTAGTCCTCCTGTGTATCCTCCTCACGCCCAACAACCCTGTCTTTCAATCCTACTCCTCGTCTCTTAATTCTTGTGCCGAAACAACAACCCCCTCCAGTGTGCTTTCGCCCAACATCAGCTGGAAATCCACATTGTCTCCGAGTCCCCAGTGTCTCTCTCTCTCGTCCACACTTTTAGAGCTGCACGTGACCATCGCTCGTTCCTGACAAACAGACGCAGCTATGTGTGTTGGATACGGAGGTTCATACAGCGTCCCACAGGATCGACGGTCCTGGAGCTGTCAGTGCGACCAGCGCGTCGGTACAGCGTCCTGTTACTGTATCAGCGCGTCCCTGGTGATCAGATCTGTATCTAGTCATATGATGTGCAAATAAAGGTGGATCAGTGCCACAACTCGCTGTCGTTGTTTTGATGTGAAGGTAGTAGACATGAGTGGGATTTCGTCTGTGTCTCCTGATGCTTAAATCCAAAAAGAAAGTCGCGCGGCTTCTTGACGCACAAGTTTTGAGTGGCTCAGATGGTATGTTTGCTTTTCGTGTCACTCGAGCTAGAAATCTTCCTCCGCGTTTGTGTGTGAGGAGGGGTGGGTCATGTTTTTTCATAAAATATGACACTTTGAAATAACCTTGCAAGTCTTGACTCCACACCTCTGGGCAGTGTTTTGAGTGCTGTCGGGAATCTCTGGTTTCCAGGGACTGGACCATCTGGTCATGAGGTATTTTTGCAAATAAATATCACATATCTGTAAACCACATATTTCTGTTTGGGACAAGTCAGGAAGAATTCGTCACCCTGCCCTCCCATTCCACCCACTGGTCTAGTTTGACGAGGAATATGGGGGCGTGGTCATATTGCCTCATGTCCAATGGGAGGCTGTCTTGCAGTAGATTCTACTGTGCGAAATAACTTTTTTAAACCGAAAGACTCGCTGTCATAATCCTTCCCAACCTGAAAGACAAAGATATGTGTCACCAATATTTACACTGTCTTTGTTCGTGTAGTATAACTCAACCCCAGTCAGAATTGAGTGCCCGCCAGGTCAGTGAGGAGAGCAAGAGTTGTTTAATCTCAGGGGGTGACA
>JBCAUG010723666.1:0-12404 GCA_038406175.1 Haplosyllis leylae
AGTAACAATAATTTTCGTGACTTAAAACGCAATGTCTCATTGTTTAAATCAGCACAGGTCCCATGGACCTATTTTTTCTGCTTTAGTATAGCTGGTGAGATATTCCCTGCATCGTAAGATCATCTGTCATCTCCAGATATTTTGCTTTGCGATGTAAAGTAGCCTCACAAAACAGGTTTCACTAAACATGATATTTCATGGCATTTCAATTAGATGATGCAGAACCCCCAATTGCTGCAACAGATGATGGAAAATCCTATGATCCAGCAACTTATGTCTAATCCTGATGTTATGCGGCAGCTCATTATGGGGAACCCACAAATGAGAGAACTCATGGAAAGGAATCCAGAAATTACTCACATGTTAAACAACCCAGAACTGATGAGACAGGTACCTTTACATTTTTCAAATGAAAGCCGGTAGTAGTTCTTCCTGCAAATCGACAGAGAAAACAATTTTCAATTGGATTCGTGCACTGACAGAATTAATAAATGAGGTAAAGGAGAGAATGCGCCAATCAAGCAAATTTAAGCGTCATGCGTAATAAGAACTTTTGCTACGTACCATTTTATGTCACGCACTCTACAACACTAGACGATGGAATTGGCCAGAAATCCAGCGATGATGCAGGAGCTGATGAGAACTCAGGACAGGGCTATGAGCAACCTGGAAGTAGGTATTTTTGGTCCGTTATTTTCAGAAACGCTATTCCAAGTGTGATTGTTGAGGAGCACTATGTCTGCATACGTGTATGCGTCTGCTTCGTTAATAACTACAAATTAACTATTTTTATCTGTATTTCTCCGTAATCTCAAACCTTGCTTTGCTACATTTTGGTTTCATAACTAAATATTAGTATTGACTTAGCTTCTTCGGTCAGATAATATTTAGAGCACCGTACGTTTTACGGCATTCAGAACTATAATTTTCACCCTATCAATGGAGTCGAAAGACCAGTAGTTTTCATTTCGAACAATGTTTTTTTTTTGTTTTGTTTTGTTTTTTGAAAATTGACGCCACAGAAATTTTGGTGAAGTACTTGTCAATACGAATTATTGAACATTACAAAAATAGCCACAAATGAACAGGTGATGAGAACATTGTGTAAAACATTTATATGACATTTTGAAACCCATATGACATGGTTTTTTTTCCAGAGCTTACCTGGTGGCTTCAACGCGCTTCAGCGAATGTACAGAGACATACAAGAACCTATGATGAATGCAGCCTCGGAAGGTCTTGGTGGAAACCCATTTGCCTCTCTTGTAAATAATTCCAGTAAGCAGGTTCTATTTTTTCGTAAGATGTAAATTGTGAGCCAAAGGTGTATTTATAGGCGAGCCGCCCCAATGAGCGGAGCGACTTGTCCGGTCACTTTTGGTGTCCGTCCGTGCGTCAGACCGTTCTGAACAACTTTCAAAAAATATTTCCTGAATTTGTACAAGTCACATCTGGTGGTATCTTTTTCAGGGGATTTCAAAACTTCATCCAATTTTTACAATATTTAAAGTAAAATGTGTTTCAGCAGATTTTAACCCTTTACCGTTCACGAGCATGCCAGAGCATGTCGCCCCTTACAGTTCAGAAGCATGTTGCTGCTTACAGTTCAGACCAAGGGAGAGCATGTTTCTATTTTAATCTGTGACTTGACATGGCTTATTTTGAGCTAATTGCCTTTCATCCAGGATGCAAGTGTATTTCTTTGTTCAGCATAAATAAATGTGTCGGGGACAAGTGAATTTGGTAAACGTTCAGTTGAGACCCTTCAATATCTGGAACACTGTTTGCTATGTGACAGCTTTAAGCTAGTTAGGACATCCATACAGACTGCTGTACTATACAAGAGTTGTGAATGGTAAAGGGTTAAGCAAATTGCACTCTATCTCATTTTATCTTTTTTTGTTAGCAACTACCTGACTACCTATCTCTATTAATCCATCTCTATCTTTCCCTAACTGGCTATCCATTTAGCTGGAGAGATATCTATCTTTATTATCCACTCAGCCTAGATCTACACTGCTCATTGGTTCATGACAGTGGTATAAATATTGATGTACCCCTTTCAAAATTATACCCCCAGGAGTATAATTGCCATGTGCATATGTTTACATAAAAAACAGATCACATGACCTTATCAACCAATAGGAAGGTAGCAGCCATTTTGGAAGTTTTGTTTTGAGGAGATCTAAAATTGTTATCTTTTCATTTATTTGAGTGGATAATAAAATTATAGTTACAGTGTATTCTCTGGGTGATATGGAAAGTTGTGACATGGAAAATAATTCCCCTCTGTGTATAAAGGTGTATAAAAGTCCTACATGAGGGAAATAATTTTTCATGTCACTCAGAATGTATTGTAACAATTAATATTATCCTACCTCAATGCTATTTTCCCATTGTAATCAGCAGTGAATAAGTATGATATCCCCCATTGTCCCTGACAATGGGAGACATAAAAAAATATTCACTTCTCTTTTACAACAAGTATTCAAGATGGCTGCTGCATGTTAATTAGGAGTCACATGATCTTTATCAACCAATAGGAAGACTGTACTTTCATGCTAAAAGGTCATGTGATTAAAACAGTGGCCATTGTATGTTAATTAGGAGGTCAAATGAGCTTTATCAACCAATAGGAAGGCTGTATTTTCATACCAAAAGGTCATGTGATTAAAAGAAATGGACACCATTTTGAAATTAAGAAGAGAAAGATTTTTATTATTATTAGAGGTAGGATAAAATTGTCAATGACACTCTGATGTCAGTGAATATTATATTGGGCCCACAGCCTCAGTGAATATTTTTACTGACACATCACTCAGGAAAATAAATATAATGTTCACCTCCTCATGTCATAACTGATACTATCTACTGACATGCCACAAACACTTAATATTTGACAATTAGATAATTCGGACTACCCCCTATTGTCCATGACAGTGTGGGGGGTAGTCTAAAAGTATTACCCTCTGAAAGATATCCTGATGCAAAAATGGCTTTTTTTTGATCACATTACTAAATACTGCATTCCTATTGGTTCATAAGGATCATGTGACCTCTTGTCTGATCAAAATGAGGTCACATGACCATATTAACCAATAGGAATGCAGTATTTACTCATGTGATCAAAACAAAAAAAACCATTTTGAATCAGAACATGAAGTGATTAGATAAAATTGTTGTTTAACTCTAATGGTAGCGGGTAGTCATTTTATTCACCCTTGTGGTCTGTTGGAAAAAGAATATTAACCTTACCGTATGGGATCAGTGAATATTCTTTCTCCAATACACCACTCGGGTGAATAAAATGACTACCCCCTTCTTATCGTAGAACAACTGATACTATCCAGATATCGAGATACCTATTGACTGCTACTGCAGAATTTATATTATAGTTTATTTGTAACTTTTTACCATGTCACCCCTTGTTTGGTATAACATATTGAGTACTGATTTCGAAAGTAAAGGTTCTTTTGTATGTGATGCAGTTATTGAAACTTATAATGTTTTATTTTTAAATCTAATTCTTGATCTGAGCATCAAATACTAGTTCATCGAGATTTGTAAGAGACATTATGCTATCTCCGTGAATCTCATCAGTTTGTTGGACACATTTAGGGTACCTTAAGTGTCAATGGTTTAGTGTTTGCAAATCTTGTTCCAGGTACACAGAATGGTAACAACCAACAAGGAAGAGAAAACACGGATCCGTTACCAAACCCCTGGGGTAGTGGGGGCTCTTCCGCCCCAGCTGGAAACACGGGTGGCTCCTCTGGAACTACCGGGAGCTCGAGCCAACAAGGAGGTACATTGTATTTACCTCTCTTTCGAAGAAGTGTTTTTCAATTTACCACGTCGTGAGTCATATCACGCCCGTGAAAGCCAATCTTGCTGAACTGCACCCTAAAAACGGTGTAAATTTTTTACAAAATCAGGAGGGCTCTGTCTTGTCAGTGTCCTGTATTATCGGAGTTGGCTTCACTTGGTATCATCAATATTGTGGAATATGAGCTTGTACATATAACCCACAGTCTAAGTCCCAAGTAAAGTTTACCAAAATGGTTGCTAAAGGTGACACAAAGTTTTTTCATAGGATTCAAAATGTTTTTAACTTACATGTTTAATTTGCACGAGTGTGCTTCATGAGATTCTGAGCGTTTGACATTTTTGGTGGCTCGTTAGAGTCACCTTAGTGGTTAAGTAGAGGGCCCTTAACATCCAGTCCCAGCCCTTAACATCTTGGGACAGTGAGTCTTTGGCAGTTTTATGAAAATTAGGCCTACTTTAACCTGCAGTCATTAGTTAGAATTTGTTTACACAGAATGCTGCCATGACGTCATTTTGCACATGCCACCAAATGGGTCAATGACGCAACGTCATTTTTTAAAACATTTTTGTCAAAAAGATTGTTTTCCCACTAGAAAAAAGTCATCAGAAGTTAAAAATATTTGAACCAAAATGCATTTTAGGAGATTCTAAGCAACTGACTTTTTCAAAAAATAAAAATAAATTCAGATTTCTAAATTCATTCAATTTTCACAATTCTAAACAGCTCAGGCTCTGTGTCTCAATTTATCTATCTTAGCAATTACCTAATTTTCTATCAGCCTATCCATTTAGCTGTCTAGTAAGCTATCTGTAGCCAGCTAGCTATCCATCTAGTTATATTTCGTTCTATTTAGCTATCTGTCTAGGTATCCATATAGCTAGGTAACTGTCATCTAGCAACCTATCTGGCTAGTTATCTATCTAGTTAGCTATGTATTTAGCTATCTAGGCAGCTAGAATCAGATAGGAAGCGACAGAATGCTGGTAAGCATTCTTGTTTGAAGGTTTCTTCAAGGAAGAATTTTCTTAAACTTAGAAGGGGGATAGAAACAGCAACATGTTGCTCGGACCTACTCCAAAATATGTTGCACATTTTCTGAATTCACTTTTTGAAACCCGATCGGACACGTTTAATGGATGTGTAACATGTCCTCCAGATGGAGAAATAAAGCAAGAACCACGGAAATTAAGTTCAAAGTTACACCCGTTTGTTTTTAAAATATCTATGAGATACTAGTGCTGTAGAAAATTTAAGATACCAATTATTTGCTATTTAATATTTATGGCCAGTTTAATTTCTCTCAGGCTCAATTTGTGCTAATATGTGAATAAAAGCGTCCTGTAAAATTTGAAAAAGTCCTTTAGTCTTGTAAATTTGACCTGTCTTTCGAAAGACACGTTCTATGAATAAATCCCATTCGTTAATGACAACTATATTTAGTTAAATGCAAGCGCGCCTTCAACTTTTCTTTGCTAGGAGTATTTGGTACGCCGGGTATGCAGAGTTTAATGTCACAGATGTCTGCAAATCCGCAGCTAATGCAGAATATGTTGCAAGCACCATACATGCAAGCAATGATGCAGACGATGGCTGCAAATCCAGAACTTGCACAACAGGTACAATTTAGTTAGATACCAGGGAAAACAGTCCAAAATACGGATAGATTTCTTAATGGCAGAAAGGAAGCACAAAGATTGAACCTCTAGACGGAAGAAAATTTATTTTGCACTTCTTCTATAAAAATAATCGCTTTCCAACCACACAGATTTAAGTGCGAGGCATTTTAATAATTTTTGTTGCCTTTTTTTTTAAATGAGACTGAAGAATTGCTCCTGGTATAAGCCGTTATTTTTAACCATATTGAACTGTTATTTCTCGTCATCAACGTGTTAACTTCATTGAAAGCGTTCTTCATTTTGCCAGATCATCGCTGCCAACCCAATGTTTGCAGGAAACGCCCAACTGCAGGAAACCATGAGACAACAACTACCAACCTTTATACAACAGGTTTGTTAGTAATGAAGTTCAAAAATTACCAAATTGGACAATAATGTTATCATTGTTGGTTTTTATGAAGTGGTATGAAGGTCACCGTTGTAAATATTTTCCAGATGCAAAATCCAGAAGTGCAGAATCTAATGACAAACCCACGAGCACTACAAGCCATCATGCAAATTCAACAGGGTATGTCACAATTACAAAGTGAGGCGCCCGGACTTCTTGGAACGTAAGTTAAAAATCACGAATTGGACTTAAATGTTTTTGGCCCCATTTATCCTCCAAAATATGGAGTGAATGTAAATATTTTCACATCTACCAGCATATTCGTAAACACAGAACTAGTTGTGCCTTGGATTGGAAGAAATATTATTCAAATCATTGTTAAAGTTGGTTGGAGAGTGACCTTGACACCAACATCATGAATATGCATAAACCCGTGTTATATAAGTTGCCATGCCCTAAGCACAGAATCAGTATCAGAGAAATTGCCACAAGACATACACTGCTCTTGAAACCAAATGAGTAAGCAATAAACGCGCCTAAACAGTAAGCAGTAACCACCTTTGTTATCATTAAGCGACGAAGTTGAAGTAGTAAATCAAAAGATGTTTCAAACTATGGAATGGAAGATGTCTTTAATTGTTCAGGGTTGGAATTCCTGGATTATCAGTGCCACCTGCAGCACCGACTGCTACGACTACGGCAACGACCAGTAGCACCACCTCCACAGATACCACAACCACCTCTGCCCCAACCACGACTGCAGGCACCACAACATCTACGTCTAATCCGACATCACCCTCTGCCGGAAATTCACCCGCCACAGGTACATTAATGTGCATGGTGTTTTCTGGTATCACGAACGTCAGTTTTCTATTTGGGATAAAAAACGGGTATTTGTGTGAAAGAAGAGAAAGGTTACCGGTTTCAAAAAGACAGGTGCCAGTGTCGAGTCGAAGGAAAAATGCGCCCAATGAGAGTTGTCAAACGAGATTCTTCGCTTTTTAGTCGCGCCGCGTCAACGAGCGGAGCGACTTATCTGGTCACTGTAGTGACAGTGCGTTGATACCACTGCTTGCTTTCTTGGTTGTTTGCTTGCGACATTTCAAAAAAAAGAATCATCAGATTTCGAAAATTCCAAAACCAAAATACGTCTCAGGCCAATTTGAATTGTTTTTTCTTTTAACAAATTTTCTCCCGCCAGAACAAAATCATGTCATCCATATTCGAACATTATTTGAATCAAAATGCATTTTAGATTCTAAGCAACTGACTTTTCCCCCAAAATGAGGTAACACCGGATTTGGCTTGGTACAAATGTTTGGTTGGTTTCTTGCTTGCTTGTAGACAGAAAAGTTATTTCAACTATGACACCACAGACTGCTAATGGCACCACATATTTAAACACAAAAAATAGATATGAGTATCAAACTTAATATTGGATATAACTATAACTTAGTGCAGGTGTGACACAATGCTGGTAGGCATTCTTGTTTCTTTTTAAATTTTTCCCACCAGAACAAAAAGTCATCAGGATTCAGAATTATTTGAACCAAAACGCATTTTAGGAGATTCTCTCGCTTTCGCTCGCTCTCTCTACACTGGGTCCCGCTTACAGCGAATAATTTAATTCATAAAAATGTGAGCGGTCAAAAAGATCAGACTTTTAAATGACAGGTTTCACAATGCCTTCAACTGGACGGGTTTACAGTTATTTCTTTTTCGGAATTCAGCTGTTTGTAAGCAAAATTTAGGTTCTAATTAACAGCTGCTCATATATTTTTCAGGTACACAAGCCGCCAGTAACCCTCAAGCAGAACAGTTATCCAATTTTATGGCCCAGATGCTGAACATGGTTACCACTGGAACAGCGGTGAGTTGCACTCATTTGATTTTTACTGACTGATGAAATGTCAACCTAGCAAGAAATATTAGCAGTCAGTTGTTTAATCAGTAAACCATAAACATGCAAGATCTGATGTTACAAACAATTTGTTTACCGATGATTAGTTTGCAAAAAAGATCATCATTGTCACTGGTGATATGATTATGCTCATTAGTTTCTGAGGTACCACCGCCAAAGCTACGTAACAGTGTTTGTAAGTCATGAAAATGTTCTGTTGATCAAGAAATTCTTTTTCTCAATTCAGAGTCAACCTCCGGAACAGAGATTTGCCTCACAACTTGAACAGCTAACAGCAATGGGATTTATGAATAGAGAAGCTAACATACAAGGTTAGTGAGAATTTTTTTTTCAATTTTCCTGCAACATCTCCCTGAGAAAAGATTCCTTCGCCCTTTGTTAACACGCGTGAAGGAGACGTCAGCTCATTCCATATGACTTTGATTCCGATTCCTTCACTGATTCCCCTTGGAAATTTTGAATGGTTAGACACCCATTCCTGTTCTAATGCCGCTTTCTGCCATTCACTTGTATTGAAACAGGAGTTGAAATTCAAACATGACACAAACAGGGTTACCACGGCACAGGGAAAAAGACAGCCAATATACCCAAACACCAAAACTACAAAGAAATTATCTCCTAAATTGGGAATGACTACCGCTTTATCTAGGAATTGACTACGCAACCTTTTGGTTTTTGTAGCAAATTTTATTCCTGTCCTGGGGATATCACCTGGAGCGTATATTAGTAATTGACTATTGTGGCAATACTAATAAAAGCCTGCAAAAGAGGGTACTTGCATGTACCACGTGTACCCGCAACGCTAGTGATACAAGGACAACGAAACACACGCTTTTGTTTCCTTTAAAAATTGGTTTGATTCCACTTCAGAGAATATTTACGGTAGTATACTGTGTGTGGTTTGCCAGCAATCTTTGAATTAGACAATTGTTGGTAATGTATCCGAACAAACACAGAATCAGTACAAGTTAGTATGTGATAGAATGGGCGACTCAAAAGACAGACAGTGAAAATCCGTTTTGTTATCGCCGTGTTCAGCTGAGGATGTTTCAGTTAAGTCCTAAAGTCAATAACTGACATGAACTTGAACAGTGTCCTTTACCTCTGAAATACATACCAGAAACTCATTGTGGTAAAAAACGCAAACAAAAATAGCGGTAGATAGTTCAGCACCATTGGTTTAATGTTTGGTCCTGCCGTTCTGTAGGTAGTCAGCAGGACCTGAGTGATGCCTTCAAACTTCTGAATTCTTAGTTGGTAAACATACTGGGGAGCAAACAGGGGTACCCCCTACCACGCCATTGGGTGAAACAAGGTTACCCCCAACCCCCTTGATGAAACAGGGTACCCCCTATTCTCTCCACCAAGTTGATGAAACAGGGTTATCCTACCCCTCCTGTTGGAGGAAACAGGGTACCCCCCCCCCCCCCTTGAATGAAATACGGGTGCCCCTTCCCCCCTGTTGGATGAATCATGGATATCAAATTGCAAGGCAGGACCACTTGAGACCTGCCTCGCACGGACTGCCTTTCATTTCAAACATTGGTGACTTTGGAACGCAATCACAAAATGGTGGAAGGTCGTTCGGCAGCATTCGTTTGATGTTTTCAAAAATATGTGACATTTTCAGCAAAAGTCACTGGTCAATCGATAAAAAGACTAAGTCCCAACTGAAACTGAACGGTAATCTTATGTTTTTTTAATTTTTGGGAAGGGCACATTTGGTCAAATTTTATGGACTTTTTCAGTGTCGAAAGGTTAAAATTGAGGTTAACAAATCATTTTAAGAAGTAAACTTCTTCTGATAAAAATTGACAGCTTTGATGAAATTAACAAAGATTTCTTTGGTGTCCGAAGAGGTTTCAATGATCCACTGTCCACCAGAATGCATAACTGTACAATCGGAGAGCATATTCATAACTGTTCAAATGGGAAGAAGCAAATCAACAATACCAGTTCAATGGGAGGGACAGTACTATTTAGTGAACACATAATTGTAAGTTAACGTAGACGAAGTTCCATACCTGATTTCAAGATTTGCAGTTGCACAAAATACAGGATTGAAAGCCTTGATGCCCATAACAGCGATTGTCTCGTCTGCAGTTTTCCCGTTGGTTATTCACATAGCCAGGCTCGTATGAAAGATGTTTTGGTTCGATACATAAATGTGAGAAACATAAATGAGAAACGTGCATCTCCTCTTCTTTTATCTGTGAAGGATTTTTCAACGTCACCATGTGCTGTAGACGATGAACTTTCATTGTTCGATAAATGAATATTCCACCGTTCGTTAAAATCTTAGCATATATTTGACCATAATTCACTCTTTTGCCACGTTCAGTACATCCATTCCACAAAAGGCATTTACAATCGTGACATGAAGTTGAAGAATTTATCAATTTCTCCTGGTACAATTCAGCCCATTTGTTCTCTGTCATTACGAATATCATCACTGAATAAAGCTACTACTTTCAGTTTTTTGAAAAGTAAACTGGAATCATGTGATCTGTCGATATCCGTCCGAAAATTTGCGGTCTGTTTTCAGTGCATTTATTCCTGGAACTAGAGATTCAGGTGTTCAGATCAGGACCTTTGAAAAAATTTCCTTGTCCGTGTATTCGAAGAAATACGTCTGCGTCTGGTACCTAATCCTTTAAGTTCAGTTGTAATATTTAGGAAATTATGGTCAACATGATTCACTACTCAGCTACTTCTTCAACATTTTCACAGTGAAAAATCTTGACTTAGATTTTTACTTCAAAAACTCGTCAGGTTCAAACTGTTTCAAGGCACTTGACACATTTATAAACTGGTCAAAAAGCATCAAATTGACGCACTTACTTACTTACGCTCATAAATATTTTTTTATCAAAGTTCTATTGTGAGAAAAAAATATTTTGTCTACACTGTAAAAATTTTCAAATCTGCTTTCAAATTCCAATGAAAATTAGATCCTTTAGGCGTTGATTAATTATTTTTTGTTGTCACTTTTTTCAGCTTTGATAGCGACTATGGGTGATGTGAATGCGGCTATTGACAGATTACTTCAAGCACAGAATCGATGATGCACATCGGCACTCAGTCTGGAACTGGAGTTTTAGCTATTCTTAAATTAGGACTGTACGCTCTGATGCCGTGTAATATTTAATGTTTATGTACATGTTTACGATGTTGTTTTGCGTTACCGATTTCAACAGAACGATGTATTTCGATTTGTATTTGTTAAAAATAACTTAGAACGTAATTTTATCTCGACTGATAGACCTACAAATCTATGCTCAAAACGCAAAGAAACGTTAAACAAGTTGATTTAAATATAGTAAAATATCGAGTATTTCATTTTATTTTCACGGGGAAAGGAACTGGATGTGATTTTTCTATGTAAAATGTTTCTTCCCACGCAAAAGTACACACGCGTACATATTTTTTTGGGCGAATACGCGGAAACTAACTTATGGGTTTGCTTTCAAAAAAATGATAAAGGTCCTGTATTGTGTATCGGTATGGTTTTGTTCGCGACGTAATTTGTAATATTACACTATTAAATATTCTCCCGTCTTTTGCATAAAACGATTTTGGATACTTCACATCAAAGGATATTTTGCCGTTTGTACATGTCACACAATATTTGCATTGAAAAGGAAAATTTTCAGACATTGCAGCGAAAATAATTTCAGAACAAATTTATTAAAATTTGAACGTGTTTCGTTCTCTTAAACGCACCGTGCATTTAAAGCTGCGCACAAATTTCAAGAAATTAGAAAGTAAGAAAAAATAAGTCATGTTCACAGAAACGTAAAATTGGTTTTTAAAATTATTATTACATGTAGACTTTGTGAACCGAGAAGTGTGGTGTATCCACTGAGAACTCGATCCTTGTATTGAATTTGAGCGACTTGAGTCGGTTGATTGTTCGGTCTCGAACCATCACTATTATTGCGAACATTTTTCAAAACTCCCGTTTCAAATATTTAATCAGAAACATACGGAATATGAAATAAATATCTGTAGCAAACGATGGGATTCACTTGTTTTTGGTTTGCGATACGCTATACAAAGGTAAAAATTGACTAAAACATCTGATCGTGTACGGTTTATTTTTCAAAACACAATATCCACAAATTAAATATGTACAGCTGTAAACTACTATGTTTACCAAAAATTCAGAACTAGAACGTTTTTAGCTCGCCTTTGAGCTGGTGTAAAAAGTTACGACCACGGGGTAATTTTCGGTTTTCGATGAGGTTTTAAAGATTCTGCTTGTAAATATGTGCCACCACGTTTTTCCGTTACACACATGAACGTGAACATAAAGGAGCGCCTTCATCAATTGATATTTTGGGATCTTGGGAGATTTGATCAGAGTCCTCAAAAATGGATGTTTTAATACTCGGAATTCTTATCTCATTTTAAACGTTGAGCCCAGAAGCAAATCTTCCCTCTGATCAAAGTTTCACTCACTGAAGTACTGTATTTCAATTTATTACATATGCAACGGCATTCTAGTTTTTCACAATATGCGTTTCTACCAAATTATCTGACAGCTCTTCACACAGGGAAGAGTAAAAAGATTTCGTCAAAAATTGCCCCCAGTCAGGATTGAACCCATGACCTCTGGATCATCATGCCAATGCTCTACCAACTGAGCTA
>JBCAUG010723677.1:0-11425 GCA_038406175.1 Haplosyllis leylae
TGTACCATATGGGCAATAAACTGTGATATGAAAGGAACTAAAGTATTTGTGGCTCATTTAAAAAGGCATCTCCTGGTTGCGAAAGGATTCCAGGCTGTGCAGCCTGTGACACTACCAATCCTCGTAACACAAAAAATTATTTCTTTCATTTGACCTCGATATGACCTTGACATTTAGTAACCTTGACCTTGACTTTCAGATAACCTTGGTATTTTAGATAGCTTTTATGGAATACAGGTAATGGAGGTAAAGGTCAAGATAAATTTTCTCATTTTACCGTTTCACCTTGGTCTTGACCAAATCACCTTGATACTCAAAAACCCGAACAGCCAGCCAGACAGAGAAACAGACAAAAGGACACGCACACACAGATCCGACTGAAATTATTGCCTATCATACGTGGATCGTAAGAGATCAGAGAGGAAATGACAGATGAACAATGTAATATGCTATATAATCCAACGACTCAAAGAGTGAATTGATGTACAACGATTGTTGCCAAAATATTTGTATTTGATCTTTATTGTACCAAATATAGACCATCCTTTACGATCCTAATAAATGAGTGAAATTCATATTTGGTATAAAATATATTATCAGCAGATGTCATGGAACCTCAAATAACGGAAGTAGTTGATAAAGGAGCTGTATCTACGCTGGTTCTTACGATGCCTGAATTTGAGACCCTAACAGCTGACAAGGTTTTGCACCACCTTCAAATGCTGAGAACGTTTGATGACATTACAAGCCTGTATCGGCGTCATATTCTACACAACGCCATCAGGTTAGTTTTAATCATTGAAAAGAGGGGTCTATTGGTTCCAATCAACTATGCTAAAGTTGCCACAGAAAAGGTGTGCCCACTCATTAGCTCTTGACCAAGTTGCAAAAAAGTCGGCTAATTTAAAGGCACATTTGATTAAATCAGACGGTATGAAACCTGCTGGCTCCCCCTACTGGCGAAGTATGGACAGGGTGAAGAGGGAGAGAAACTAGTTCCTCCTTTGGACGTGGCGTGGATCTGGCACGTTCACATGTTGGCGCCGGTGAAGTATCATGAGGACTGTGTCAGGATAACGGGTATGAAGATTATTTACTTGTTATGAAGTCATGGATCAAAGATAGTTAGACCTAATATGATTCAAAGTAGGAAGACATAATGGGGGTTTCCTAAATGAATTTCACAGAAGAATCTGAATAATTAGATCTACAAAAGCCAATACTAGTATGATCACCACTGGCACTTATCTGGACACAGTTACATTCTCAGTGATAGTAACAGAAAGTACGTTTTCTCTACTACCTCTGGATAGGTATCCATCACCAAGATACATATCCAGAGGTGGTAATGGAAATTTTATTTTTACCACTTCATCTGAGAATTTAACTAATACAAGACATTGGTTATACCTGGTAACCATTCCACTTCAGGACTTTGTAACGATTCATTGAATTGTGAAAAAAAACCGAAATCTAATTAATGAACTTTATGTATATTGAAAAGCACATGAAATGAAACATTTAAATAGAATTTGATTCTGAATATCTTCTAGAATTGACCATTTGGATTCCTTGCTTCACGTGTTGTTGCTGGTTGAAGCATAGCATGATTGGCAATTCAGGTTTTCAAGACAGGCAATTCTGTCAGGCCTATCAGATCTGAAAGATCCAGAAGTCAATTTCTACTTCTTGCTATTTTCGGTGTTAATTATTTAATAATAATTCTAATAATTCACATGCTAGCCAGTGTCAGTAATCTTCAATAACCATTATTGTAATAATTTTTAAAAAATGCATTTTTCTGCCAGATCTTTAAAATTTGTTTTTTGTCAAAAAAGTATCTCTTTTTAAAAACTAACTCAGTATGTTCACTATGTGATATTTACTTCTGACAAGCCTTAATCATTTTCAGGATCCATATTGGAGAATACTTTCTGTGCCATGGTGGAGGGTACAATGAAAAATGAGATACTTAAGGAGACAACAGAGAAACTTTGGGGTGAAACTTATCCAGATGAGCAGTATGAGATACCGGTGCAAGATTACAATGGCATTGAGAGGGACATAAAATATGAACAGAAGAGTGGATACAACCTGATAGCAGCAACAAAAAGACAGAGACAGTTTTACTACAATGTTTCACTGCCACACTATTCAAATGAAGAATTCTTGACTTATGCCATCGACAGGTATCAGATGACTTAATCAAATGTTCATGAAAAAAATATGCTGTTTGTATAGTGTTTCTCGCTGAAATACTCCAGTTTCTTGTAATTACACACTATTTTTACATAAAAATACATAAATACAAGATTAGACAGGCCATCGATTACTCACAATTTTTTATTTAGGTACAAGAAATTCATGAAGCTAAAAAAGATGTATGCAGCAGCATTCCTGGTTCCGATGTACGACATCGATTTGGTCTGGCACACACATCAATTGATAGCTACTGACTACAAGAGGGATACCGAGAAATACTTTGGCAAGTTAAAATACATACTCATAGCTTCTTGCCACCTGACGGCATTGCACTTTATCCACGCAAATTTGCATACATCATGGATTTTGTTTAAGCAAATTCTTAAAAACAATTTTGTTATAAAACCATCGGTGAACAAATGTGATCATCTCAATGCGCCATGAGTGAAATCTGCACTCTTCGTGTAACTGTGTATCCTGTTATCACAACATGGCCTTAGATATTTCTTAATAAACTAATCAATAATTTCATAAAAACATTTTTTTGTGATTTAGGACACATAATCCACCACGATGACTCAACCACCGACAGATCTGAAGGTTCGAAGAGAAACACCGATGAAACGGAAACTAAACGACTATGGTTTGAAAAGTACGGGGAAAATATGGCTGTGCCAGGTAGTGCAGTTTCTATTCATATGAAAAAGACAATCAGTTTTCAAGAAATCTTCTGAACCACTGATGTGTCTATTAGCACATACAAGAACTTGACGGAGACGGGACAAGAAATAACATAATATGCAGTGTTATCCTTGGTATCCAATTTTTATTGGCCTTTCACAAGATCGCTAGCAAAGACCTTTTACTCTCTACTGCATCTCTGCTGACTTCAGGGTGAAATATTTAGTAATAGGGCATAAGTTTTCGCAATTCCCTTATTGTGTGCATCCTTTCCTAACCAATACATTCTTTTAGGTACAATGTACAGAGACAGATCTACAAAGGGAAGAATATATGATTTTGATTCAAAGGCTTATGAGCAAACAAGGCCCTTGAGCTGTCAACTTGAACTTCTTGAGCTATCATTAGAAAGTGTAAGAAAACTGGAAGGCAAAATTACAGCAGCTTTGAGCGTAGATATTAACGGGAGTCAGAATATCAGTCTTGCAGATCTAGGACATTTGAATACTAAATCTGGTCACTACGTGTGGAATGAAAAGACGGCGAAAAGAACAGGGATGCTGCCGACCTCAGTAACAGTTAATGAGTCCGACAAGATAGTAGTTAGAATAATCTTGAAGCAGAAAAAGGGAATTCCACTGCTAAACAGACACGAAAAAGAAATACATTCGTAAGTGATAAAAAATCTTACTACCAGCTTAAAGTCTCATTCAGACCAGGCGATAGCGTGAGCGAGAGCGGCATCGCTTGGTCTTGCTAGCGGCAAAAAATCAAATGGGTTCTGGACCCATTTTGGTAGCGGCAATGCACTTGTTATTGCTTGGCCTGAATGGTGCCATTGACATCAATGTATTCCTTTCTAAGTGAGAAGCCACTCTCGCTCACGTTATCGCTCGGTGTGAATAGACCCTAAGAATCATCAAAAAAATTTGATATGTTGACGATACATGGTTTAATTTTTGTAGAATCGAGACAAATTTAAGGGCAGTTGTGATGAAGCAATGTGAAATATTCAGGAAGACTGGCCATCAGGAGGCATGTGTCACTGTGGAATCTAAACTTTCAGACGAGCGAGCAATCAAGCTGACATGCTGCATTGGCAATGTAAGTTCCCATGTAAATCAAGGCATTATCTCTCCCTTTTGAAGATCTTAAGGCTGTCATAACATACTCAAGTAAGACTGTGCAATGAACAGAAAATATTCTTTCCAAATTGACAAATTTTCTTTTTGAATATTAAGCCGTAAAGGGTACAATTGGGGAAAGTATGCGTTTACTAAAAGGTTCATAAATCTTTGTCATTTTGCCTTAAAATTGTGGAATGTTAATTTAAGTTCTGAATCTTTAATTGACAGTTTAAAAAGGTAGAAGCAAAGCTGAAAGTTAGGCAGGCAATACAATTTAAAAGCAAGGGAATCAGGGAAAATGGAAAAGACCTCTTCGGACCTGTCCCTCTGCATCATGTTTCATCCAAAGATATCATAATTCATTCCAATGCTGTAGTGGCTTATCAAAGGTATGAAGAAGATCACTCCATATCTTTAGATAACATATGAACCTTTGCTATTGGAATAATATTTTGAATGATGCCGAAACAAACTCCTTCATGTCCGACAGTTACTCCAGGGTGAAGTACCTCGGTATTCATCATTATTGGTCACGTTTCACGCTAACAGATCTATACCCTCATATTTGGTTGAACTAGATTGGGCTGAGTCCCTTGGTTCAACGAACGGGCCTCATCAAATTCGACAAAAATCTTATTGGAAAATTTTAATTTGTTGCAACCCCAGTAATACCTACTGCCTACATATCAGAACATGAAAAATAGATACTGGTTTTTACTTTCAGCATTGTGCACGCTTCCAAACGGTCAACAAATGTTATGTTGAGTCTAGTCATTCACTCGCTGCCACTCAAGATGTCAGCCATCCAGATTTTCCAAGACTCCAAGATGGTAGCAATCTCGCACCTGATTGGTCTGGATCAGTTACCAAATAGGATGTATGGAGATGAAATAGTAAGGACTTTGCGGTCGTATCCATAATAAATTGGCAGTGAACTGTTTAATTTGTGAAACATTTTGCTAAAAATGAAACCACAATGTGAACAATGTTCTCTTTAATTGTTATTTACTTATGAAAAGATGCTCAACACTTTAGTGCTTAATTAAAAACTCCAAAAGTAAAAACTAAATAATCAACATCAATATAAATTTTTTGACTAAATATACCGGAATAATATTTTTGATAATTTGTTGATAAATATGTCAAGGTTTAACCTTTTTGACACATTTGTTTGTATTTTGAGCAAAAGTTTCAGGTTAAATGTTCTGCGATTCAAATAACGTCAATTAGACAGACAAATCTCGGGAAATATTTCTTTAAAATTCAACATTTTGTTCACTGTAGGAAAACAGAAGTCCTTATCTTAACAGTAAACGAGGAGACAGAGCCATGTTGATAAAGAACAGCCGAGGAGACTGGGGTATAGTTACCGCTTTCTGGGAAGGTTACAAGAAAGCTGTCAGAGGTATATACGTAGACTCCCATTAACATTCAATTTGTCCAAAAAAAACAAAATAATTAACATAAAAATTATGAGTCATTTGTTGTAAAAACAAAGTGAAACTATCCTTTTTTGAAAAGCTAGGGAGAGAAATCTATTGCAACGTTACTACATCAAATCTCCTGGGAATTCCGGCTGGCTGAACGTTACTTTTACGGATCTGAGAAAACCCAACGAAATTAAACAACAGCAAAGCACATTTTATGACCAAAAGCAACCGAACAGTTCTAGAAATTTAAAGATCAATCTGGCTGAAATGGAACTCACAATGCTTCATGGAGGACAGATTTCGGTAACATATTTTTCTAATAATTGATTAATACCGATGTATTTAAAAGATATAAACCACCGACGACATCAGAATTTTTCTTATTTGATAAAATATCATGGCTTTAGAAAGGCAGTTGAAGTCCGTCATCCGAGAACAATTATGTAAAGAAATAATGGAAATAAGAAAACAGACACCACATCATCTCCATTTTAATAATTTAAACAATTTTGAAACTAACCAACGACAGGGGAAAATTTTTATAATTTCTCTTCTTTAATGAACCAGCTTCACGACGGTTGCAAAGACGTAGCAGAGAACATCGCTCTGGCCTTGAGTATCACCACATTGTTCGTACTGTGTGAACCACGGAATAAAATTACTGTCACCTCAGTGACGGATCCCTCAGGCTACCGTTCCTCTAACTACAAGCCCATTAATGGTATGTAAATCTACAGGTCAATGAGGTCAAATTTGAGGTCAAATATGAAGGTCACCAAATTACTTTTTTACGTTTCCACAAAATATTCAACTCATCATATGTAACCTCAAAA
The DNA here is from genome assembly GCA_038406175.1 of Haplosyllis leylae. Classification (NCBI taxonomy): domain Eukaryota; kingdom Metazoa; phylum Annelida; class Polychaeta; order Phyllodocida; family Syllidae; genus Haplosyllis; species Haplosyllis leylae. The sequence goes on from JBCAUG010723677.1 coordinate 6,274, forward strand.
TTGATCTCATTGGCCTGGAATCTCATTATATTAAGTTTCTTTTTACCAAATCTTTTGTACAGTTCATCTGTTTGGCATTTTACGCATCACAGACATTTTTATCTTCCTTGTTGTAATTTCACTAATATGTTATGCTCCTTATTTTTCTTGCAGGAAGTAAGAGCACCGTCCATTACTACAAATCTTATGAACCCTACCGGAGTCCATTATTTCGGCTGTGCGGATATGATGAAGAAATTCCGTCTAACAGTCACCTGTATGTGTTGTCAAAAGGCATTTCTAATGAAACGAATGCCGACAATAAGGACACCCAAGTGCATAAAGATACCGAAGGTGATAACTCTGATGATGGTACAAACAGCCATGGCTGGAACCTGGAAAATCATCTATATGATCCCTGTGTCGGAGAAGATACCACAGGTGTTTGTGTGTGTGATGCACCCTTAATTTTGGGCTTGGGGTTTTTTTTACGTGATATAAAACATTATTTTACGCAAGATAAGATTGAACCGACTTGAGGTCACATTGAACTGATTATCAGAAAAATACTCAAGTTCCAATGGCGGTGACATTTATTTCTTTGATCAGTTGTCAGGATAGCAGCCATTACCAAAATGTGCAAAACCGGTTGTCAAGAGACTGATAATGAAAACAAAAACACTTCTAAATTTAGATCAGTATTCAACCTGAACATGCCGTTGTCTATCCTAGATGGCAGTCTTTATCAAAAACAATAACAGCTGCTGCCATGACTTAAATTAATGGTTTGAAATAGTGATCGTACTTGGCGACGGTCGGTCCACAGCGGTCCTGCCACGGTGGAACCACGGTGAACCGACCGTCGCCAAGTATGATCAGTGCTAAGTTTGAAGATTGATCCAAACATAGTGGTGCTCATTTTTGTTGCAAGTCCCTAGGTTTGTGTCACTCGAATGTGTTGTTGGCCATGTTGTTGGCCATTACCACAAACAACAAAAGTTGTTACCATGGCTCTTTCATTTTTGATTTTATTAGTGGTTGATATGCAAGATTTCTGACAACATGATCAAAGATTGCGACCACCTATTCTGGAATTTCGTCCAAGTTTTCTAATATTTCTTTCAATCTGACCCAGAGTGCACCTCTCCTGACTTCCAATGAGTCACCAAAGTAAAATTCTTTACTCTTTGGTATTTTTCAATCAATTTTATATCTTCATTATTTGTATTAAACATGAATGGCTCAGTGTAATTAAGTGTTAGTTTTGGCTCACAAATGAGTTGCCCTGATGTCTCCATTGTACAAATAATCACGATGTTGTTCTTTTTTGTTTCTTAGGTGATGCCAGTTACTCAGGAATAACCGACTCCAGCTTCTATTCCGACACCAGTGACCAGGAGCAACAGTTTACATCAGTTTATCAATTTTTGTGTAACAGGTTAATAAGTCATTTGGAGGCCTGTGGCTGGCCTCCAACTCATTGTGGTTAATTTTGCATGTGGAGTGTATGGCTGTACTGTTAGTACCACTCCTTTGCAGTCATGTACTAATCAGACCCCAATCATGCCACTACCCTCCTGCCTTGTTCAATTAGCAAATCCCTATCACATGCACTAGTTTAATGGACCAATCAGAGCCCTCTGCATGGTCCATAGTTATTTTGGATCAATCAGACAGGGAGTGCAAGAGCTAAGGTATGAGTGTATTCCTACCCACACCCCTCCTCTGTCAAGCTAAACTGTGAGGCTCAAATGTGTTTAAAGTGATTCCAATCTAAGTTAATCAATTCCAGAACCTCCTTACTATGAGAAGGGTAGTCCAAAACATAAGGGACTCTTGGTGCTGCCCTGGGTCTCTGGGGAACTATTTTGTAAGGTCTACTTGATATGCCTGTGGTTTGTGGTTAGCTAGCCCTATAAAAGAGGCCTGTGTGCTATAAAAAGTAGGACTACCAGGTTAAAAACCAGACTGTTAAGTACCATTAGCTATACAGCAGGAACTTCTCAGGTAGTGGAGTGTAATGATACTGCAACCTCCTCCTGAACTCAATGGAAAGTGTCTTAGATAGCTTATTTGATCATTTTGAACATTTTAGGCACTCTTTTCAAAATCCAGGATGGATGTGGGTTCACAGCCCTCCTATCTATGTAACCAATTATAGTCTTGGTAGTAATGTACTCAGAAGTAGACCTTAATCCATTTTACTGAAATTATTTGAATCATGTTTTAGTCTTAGTGATTACACTCATATTCTTTCAAGCTGTATTCTTACTGTATTTGAACTTTTTAATGACAATGTCTTGTGTGTCAACTATCCAGTTGCTAGACTTGAGAATGGCTTATTACTGTGTTGTGTTGTAAGACAACTCCACTGAATGCTTGGATTTTCTAATAAAATCTACATAGAAGCTACTAGTTTGTATTCTTCCAGCATGAGTACTCTCCAGAGGGTACACAGAATTGTCAATTGCTGTTAGATACTAGTGGTCCTGAGTGCTACCCTTCCTCCAGTGAGTAGATTTCACCCAATTTGGGCCACCCATGATTAACTGCTGTCACCCCCTGAGAGAAGAGACCTGTTGCTCTAGTTGCTGACTGCAGGTTATTGACTGAACTGAACTGTTTGAAAAGTAATTTTGGTGACATTTGTTTCACTTCTCCGGCAGTCATTTGCATCAAATATTGAAACTAACTGTGAAATTCAATTGAAATTGTTCAAGACAAATGCAACTGAATTTAGTGTGTACTCAAAGTTCATTTTTAATTTTGGTCAGTGGGACTGTAAGCGATGGAGAAGGAGGATCTGGTTGTGGCTCCAGTGGAAGTGACACAGGATACAGCAGCAGTAGAGGAGGAGGAGGTGGTGGTGGAGGAGATGGATCCTATTGTGGCAGTTGTAGTGCTTCGTGCGCAACCGCATCTTCTGGATGCGGGTCAAGTTGTTATTCTAGTTTGAGTAGTGGTGGATCTAGCTCTGGCGGCGGTGGATCCAGTTGTGGCTCTTCATGCGGATCAGCATGTGGTTCGGACGACTGATGAAACTTAAAGCCCGTTTAGATCAGTATCCTGTTCGGCGATGTTTGACGAAGAGATAACATTGAATCTGTGATATTTGTTTCAATGAACTGCAGGGAGAAATAGTAAAATAACAAAGAATATATTTTAGCACCACTGGTTAAATATAGAACTGTCATTACCAGCAAAGGTCGATTATTCGATGGTGCGTTTAATTAAAATCTTTTCACAAAATCTCGTGAATATAGCACATGAATTTATCTCTTATTTGCTGCACTAAGGAATACTGTAAATATTAAATTAATAAGTATGCTGTTTAAAACTGTATTTATTAAGTATGGTCAGAATCGGATAATGTGAACTATTTGTTTTGGTTTGAACATATCCAAAGTTGATTAATAAATAAATAACCTACATGTTAAAAAGTTCCCAACCAGGAACTTTAGGTAGGTGCTCTCGGGGTTAACTGAAGTACTGAGACAGTTGCGTCACCTACTGTAGTTACTCTCTGAACTGTACGGTACGAAGTTAATGATTAAATTAATCCAAAAAGTTACATGGCCCAGTTTATGAAAAGTAAACCATTATATTTAATTCATTCTTAATTTTCTGAGAAAGAAATGCAGCATTCATCTCACAAATTATGGTGCCAATCAATTCACCAATTCAATTTCTAATGTCACTCAACTGAAGCACAGCCAGTGCAATCATGTCGCGGCGGCAGCCGCAAGATCGATAAAAAATAGAAGAGACAAGGATTATCACCTGATCAGTGCTGGCTGTGGAAAATATCTCCTTTACAAGTATGTCTCCCAGTTACGTAAACGTTTGAATTTTAATTAGTTATAAAAGTTTAATTAATGGAAAATTGTAAACATTTGTTTGGGTTTTCTACTTCCGCAAGTAGGGAATAATTATGAGGGTAGGTTTATGATGATTATGATGACTCATTTTTTCCTGAGGTGCGGGTTTTGTTGTGTCCGTGCCGGTAGCTATGTTACAATCGACCTTTTCACGAACGGCAACACTGGCATTTTTATGGATTTGTATCTTCCAAGGGAAAATAAAGAAGAAATAGAATCGATTTAATTGAAGTGTAATACATTAACAGACAAACCAATTTAAATCTGCTGTCTTACAATATTTTTGCAGAACAGTTTGACATTACATATAATTTTGCAAAGGGAATGTTGAATTAAAATTGAACTTGTTTTCTATGTGCACAAATTTATTTTTATTAAAAGCTTCACAAAAATGCCAACGTTGCAAAATTCTCAATTCTAACCCGGATACGAACGATTGTACCACAACCAGACAATCTGCCCCACGCTTCACTGACCCTGAATAAACGCTTCACTGACCCTGAATAAACAGCCACTTTGAATAAAAGCTGCTGTGACTGAATCCGGATCCATTTTCAGCGCATTGTGGGCTTCTATTAAGAAGCCAAATACAGACCATCTACACAAAGGACAAAATACTAGAAAATATAATATTTTGAAAATATTTCATGCAATCTTCAGCAATGGCGGAAAAAGAAGTTTCTACATCAGTTCGAGGAATACCTGATTTTAAGACCCTGCAAATTGATCAGGTGTTGAACCACCTAAAAATGCTCAGGATATTTGATGAGAATACACATCTGCACCAGCCTCATATTCTACACAACGCCATCAGGTTGGGTTTTAGTCTCAAACTTAAAAAAATAGCATGAGATGCTTATCACATAAATAATTTATTAATTTTCTTATTATGCGTGCTTAAAACCAGACGGTATGAAACCTGCTGGCTCCCCCTAATGGCGAAGTATGGACAGGGTGAAGAGGGGGAGAAACTGGTTCCCCCTCTGGACGTGGCGTGGATCTGGCACGTTCACATGTTGGCGCCGGTGAGGTATCATAAGGACTGTGCAAGGATAACGGGTATGAAGATTATTTACATACACTGTATTATGAAGTCATGGATCAAAGATAGCTAGACCTAATATGATTCAAAGTAGGAAGACATAACGGGGGTTTTCCTAAATGAATTTCACAGAAGAATCTGAATAATTAGATCTACAAAAGCCAAAACTAGTATGGTCACCACTGGCACTTATCTGGACACAGTTACATTCTCAGTGATAGTAACAGAAAGTACGTTTTCTCTACTACCTCTG
>JBCAUG010723688.1:0-12403 GCA_038406175.1 Haplosyllis leylae
CGGCCACGCAGCGGGCGGTATGCCTCTTGCGTTCACGCAGGAGGACTTTCTTGTTTGTACCTATTTTGACTTGAGAAATATGAGCCCAATTCCCGCCCGTCCCCCAGTCATTCTTCGGGTATACTATGGACATCATTCTTGTACATCCCAAAAAAAATGCTGTCATGTTCCATTAATATCTGACATTCTATACAGCAAGCCAAATATCTTTGGAGAAAAATTATGCCCTAAAGGACGATCTGTTTTGTTGAATATTTCTCTTAATGTTAATGTTTGCGGAGGTGACTGTAAATTAGGGGTCTAAAACATTTATCCAGTTTTACGGTCACTTTATTAAGAAGTCATCTCAAAGATAACTGGTAACAGTATTTGTGAATATTTTATACTCATCAATTGTTTTAGCGATTAATTCACATTTTATTTTCCTGTGCAAAGCAAGCGAAGAAAATCTGAAGGCTTATGTGTGCTGGCGTGTAGAATGTCGTATCTGTGTGGACACTACGAAGTTGTGTTGTTTTATTTTTGGTAGATTTTTGATGGATTACACAGAAACGGTATGCATGGACTGTGGATTCATTCAAAGAGAATGTCAGTGTCACGTATTCAGTTCTTTAAATGACGAGGCAGGCTGCAACGAGGAAATAACTGAGGTGATCTGCAAAGTCAGTGAATGGAAATCGACGGGAACACAAACAGATCCGTCCAGTACAACTGTGGACCCGAATCCAACGAAAGTTATAGTACCGTTACCGAGCAGTTTCAAGCTGAAAACATCGGACGGACAGGCCGTGGCAAGTAGTGGAACAGGTTCTGTGGTATCTGGAACCATGCCGTCTATTGTCCCACACACTTTGATCCAAGGACCACCGGTGTATACTATTCCGACAGTGACGTCTTTTCCAACAAGTTTTAACCCGCTGCAACAGATGTCGAACATGTCATTGAATTTTCATGGAGGATCAACTGGAGCTCCCGTAGGAAATATTTCAAGTGCAGCATCGCCATCGATTTTACCTATGGCGCCTCAGACCATGCTTTCTTCTCACGATCCAGTCTCCGGCGGTAGCTTTAAAATGGGGAACAACCTTGTGTACATACCTCCAGACGTTCTGAACAATGAAAATCCTGCCTATTCCAGTGAAAAGCAGGATACTGGTAAAAGGAAAAACTTGTTCAGGTTAGATCCTGAAACTGGATTGTTTGTCAGTGATGATTTCAGTCTTGACCCTAAAACAGGAAAGGTTACGAAGAATGCGGACGCGAAACAAGAGGTGCAAGGAAGTGGTGAAACTAGCTTGAGTAAACGACGTTCAAAGAAGAAGAAGCAGATTCTTAGTGGCACAAACCAGGGATTTGGGACACAAGGTCGAAGTGACGGCCATATGTCGAAAGGGAGGAAGAAGAAAAAAAGAAAGACGGTGAAAGTTCTTTTAGAAAAAGAAACATCTTCCGGGAATAAGAAAGGAACGTGTGATTCACCAGAAAAGATGGGAAATGAAGCTACATCAGAAGCCGTCCTGAAGGACAATGAAAATAGTGAGGTGGAAAAGCAGCAATCTCGTGAAGAAGTGGGAGATAACTCAGTTAAAAAAGACATTGAACTTGAAAAGAATGTTGCGGGAATTGAAAATGAGAAGTGCAATATAGAAAAGAAACCAGAAGATTCGCGTAGCAATATAAATACAGAAAGCATGACTGTAACAGAAACTGATAAAGTTGTCCAAGTAGAAGTGGATGGAGAGGATAAGATGACAAAGGAAGAGCACACGAAGAAAATGGGACAAGGTGGGGAGACAAATAGTCACAACGAATATCCTGATTCTGAAAGCAATACAGATGAAGGCACCGATGACACTGCGAGTAGCAGTGAAACAGAAGGCAGTGAAAGTGAATCCATAAGTGAAGATGTTCGGATTCATGATGGTGTGCAGTACAAAGTAATTACAGCAAATCCACACAGTAAGGCGACTGCAAAACCCCCGCAGCTCAAAGTAAAGATGCCATTTGCTGGAAAAATGAAGTCCATTCCAATTAAAGTAAAACTACCCGAGCGAGCCCCAGCTAAATCTGCGGAAGTATCTTCCACGCCGGGCAGTATCTTGTCCAAGTGCAACTTCAGCTACGCGTCTTCACCCATTACCGGTCAACCAGTCTTGCAACAAGTGAAGAAAAAGCTTAAGCAACTGAATACATCGGATCCTGCATCTGGAAAGTCAAATGCAACTTCAAAGGATAAGGCTTGCTTCTCAGTCATTCCTCACAATTCTACTGACACTGGTAAAGGGTATGCTAAATTTGAATTTGCCCAAACTGGTGAAAAGATGCTTCGGTGCATTATTTACACATGTGGGCAGGTTTTTGATACGGAGCAGTTTGCAGAGATCCATCACACTTTGCATCAACACGGAACACCAAAAGAACTACGTTGCAAACTCTGTGATTTTAAAGGTCACATTTTGAAATGGTATGATATGCTACGCCATTTGAAAGAAACCCATGGATCAGTTATTAATCCCAAAATTCTACCTCCAAAACGAAAGAAAGTCGACGAGAAACAATCCAACGAAGAGAAAGGAAGTATTGAAAAAGAAGATGGCTCAAACAAATCGGAAAAGGAAAAGAAAGACGAGAGAAGCACAAGTACGGAAACGTCTGCCGTTGTAAAAGAAGATGACGCGACTGAACATAGTAATGGTAAAAAGTCATCTCCTATCAAGGAACAAAAGGATTTGGAAAATAGTAGTGCCAACCTTTCTACTTCCGGTGTGGGGAAAAGAGCAGATGAAACATCGATATTGAAATCCGATGGTCTGTCAGCTTTGGCAGATGTTTGCGATCAACTTGAACCAATGGACACCAGTTACTCATCCAGAGAAACAACAGAAGTGTCAAAACTCAATGGGGATTCTTCAGCATCAAATGCTGAAAGTTTACGTAGTACAGAGGAAAGTGCCACGAAACTAGAAGAAAAGAACTTCGACACAGCGGTGGGTGGGCAGGATATAGCAAACGAAGTCCGGTCAGTTCCAGTATCCAATGGAGGGGGGTTATCTTCACCCGTTAAAGTTGAAGAAAATCCAGAAGCAGGGAAATCTTTAACTGAGATTAGTAAAGGTGATAAGGAAGGAACTGCCAGCACAGAAACAAAAGGTAAGGAAAAATAACTTATAAATTCAAGATGATTTATTAATGTATTGAATTTTTTTCCTCTTTTTTAAACAACAGTTTAATCTGTATCTTTCAAAAGGAGACGAACATATGTGTGATTTGTGTGGAATCAAGTTTGATAATCAGAAAGAATTGGACACGCATTCAACATTTCACTATTACAACAAGTACAAATGTATTCATTGTGGTGGTATCATGTACACGTGGGAACATTTGCAACGTCATCTGAAGGAGTGTACCGATGTTGAAAAAGGTCGTGTTTTCTATAAGTAAGTCACTAATATTCTTCGATTATTTATCAAAAGATTACTATTCTTATCAGACAAACATTGACCAGAACGCCAATTTTTTTCACGTATGTCCACAATCTTTGGTCTATTTTTCAGTTGTCAGTATTGCCATCTGTCTTTCCGCGACAGAAAATCTCATTACATCCACAGCATATCACACGGTGATCCAGGCTTAGTGTGTTCTTACTGCGATGACGATAAGGTAAAAAAAAAGAAGAGTTATTTTGTATGAATAAATCCAAATCCTCAGAAAGGTGTTATTTTGTATGAATAAATCCAAATCCTCAAGAAGGCGTAAGTTCGAAATGTTTTCAATGAAAAATATTAAAGCTAGCTGATGTGCGTATGTTGTTCACATTTATTTATGCATTTTTCAGAGCTGGGATAATTGGACGGCTTTGAAGAAACATTACAAAGTGTTCCATATGGCCATGAGGCTGTTGAGTGCCTTTAAGTGTGACGACTGTAACAGAGAATTTAACACTGCCAAGCAATACAAGTAAGACATATTATGGTACTTCCTTCTTTCTAAAGTCTGCATGTTTTGAAATTTTGTTAGTCTACCCTTCATTTCGTAAAACATATTATTCTCATACAGCAACCATATGCAGGACCACAAGAGGAGAAAAGAAAGGGCTGCCAAAATGAACAAAGTTGACCAAAAGGAAATAGATGATATGAAGGACATGGAAATTCAGGTAAAATACTGCAATTAGTAAAGGCGAATAATTGTTCATGACATAAACGAACAAATTTAGGTTCAAGGAAATATGTGGAAGTATTTTTGCATCTTGTGGTGTTTAGGTGACGAAAGACGGTTTGGTGAAATGCCCTGATTGCGAGCAGACTTTCAAGAATAATCACTACATGGAAATGCACCACAAATTTAAACACGGAGAGGAAATCTCTTGCCCGAAATGTAATTATGTTGCAAAATCGAAATTGATGCTAAAGTAAGTACCGCTTTATTAACGCTCTTAAATATTTCTAATTTGTGTGTGATACAGTCATTTGTAGCGAATGAACATACCACACGGCGCCAAATATATTGTGTAGCCACAAATGAAGATCAATTCTTTTTCGACATTTGTGTAAATATTTATTGCAAAATAGGCGTAGCGCCAGTACCGAAACATATTTTAAGGTAGGAATTGATTTCATACTGAAAACTATTATGTTTCTAAGTGTTCCAGTCTTGTTTCTTGTATCAATTGTTTTCAAAAAATGTTTTCAGAATCCATATGGGGAAAGCTCATGTCGAAAAGAGTCATAAATGTGGAGAATGCGGTAAAACATTTGCCCACTATCATCAATACAAAGTGCATTTATCTACTCACGCGCAGAAGACAACATTTTCTTGCAAGGTAAAAATATATTCTAGTATGTGAGAAAATAAGAAAACATGTTCTTACACGACACTGACGTACGAAGTCACCCACCCATGGACAGAATCCCAAGTACAGACACGATGTTTTAAGGGTTGTCATACGTTATTACATTGTTAACTGTGGACAGTTGCGAGGTTTTCGCGTGTAACGTGTGTTATTGTATTCTTGTAATGTAACAGATTTTGCTCTTTGCAGTTTCTTTCAATTGCCTTTGAATTTTAGTTCTGCCAAGCGGGTTATCCAACAAATGGAGAGTTAAGACAGCATATGTTTAAAGAACACAAACTGCCGGCGCATAAGAAACTCATTCAGTGCGAAGACTGTGATTTCAAATGTTTCTCAAGGTAAAACAATATTTACTTTAACGAAAAAGTACAAAATGTCAGTTTTATATCCAACTGAGATGGAAGATGTTGAATGTACATATACAAAGCCCAAATATCAAGGTCATTATTAAGCCAGGGCTCATTAATATTCATTACTCATTCCCTTTCGTACTTTACAGTTACTTTATAAGGACTGACTGCTATGAATTGTCACATCATATAGTCCATATCAATATAGTCCATTCTTAATTAAATTTATTCTTCCCAGGACAACATTGAAAGCACATGGTCGAAAGAACCATCCAGAAACTACGGTAGTGGAAGATGGTGAAGACCACTGTTACTTCAACAAGAAGGAACCTTCTCCTCCACCGAAAATTGCGAAAAAAAATAAAGACAAGCTTAAAAACCAAGACAATGTTGAAAAGATGCTTGAAACCAAGTCGAAATATTTTATTATGAGGCACAATACTTGCTGCAGAACAAGAAGCCGCGAGCAGAATATGGAAATAAAAAATCGAAAACTCGCTGCTGAAAAAAGACTTTTTGAAGGTCCCAAGAAAAGAGGACGTAAGCCAAAGTCCGTTACCGAAGCAACTATAGTGACGGAAGACCCAGCAGTCACTGAAAGGAAAGATCCAACGTGGAGTCCTAAAAAGGGTGAACATTTGACTGCTGATCTAAATGTGCAAATGGGCGAAACTGAAAAAACAAATAGACGCGCTAGTTGTACGGCGACGCCAACAGATGGTTTCAGTCAGGAAGACATACATAAGATCCACGAGAATAGGGCACCAAATAAACGCAGAAGTGCGCCACCAAAGCGGTACAGTCCAGAGAGGGAGATAGTTCAGGTGAAGAAGAGAGCTAAGTCGCCCCCCGTGCGGCGACCAAGATCTCCGAAAGAAAAGAGAAGAACGAGCAAGTCGCCCGTGTACAAGAAAAGGAAAAGTTTACCGGGAACTGATTACGAAAGTTCTCTTGGTTACCTTGAGCAGCAAACACCGCTCTTGTCATCGACCCCCTATGAAAGTGCGCAACGCATCAAGGAAAGGAGAAGGTCTGCAAAACAATATGAGAAGCGTTTGAAACACGAAAAACCTACCTTGTATGCAGAACTGATGCACGTTAAAAAGTTAAAATCTGTGCCCATGGTGGTCGACCAGGCTACCTCCATATCTCTGCCCCTACTGGACCATTGTTATTGTCGAGAAAGTAAGCCAGTAGCATCTTCAGAACAATACCGTGATAATATTTCTTACCTTAACCCAGATTTAAGTATTGTGACAACGCCTGATGTCGCCGACTTTGAGGAGTGTCTTACGGATGATGTCGAAATACCATCTCCTCTGGGCGTTTACAGTCGCCCTATGTATTCGTCTGATACAATGGCAGTACAGCACAGTAGACGAGGCAGAGGGAGAGGAAGACCATTCGGCAGAGGTTCTGGCCGTGTCACTGAAAGAAGGCAGCAACCTGTAGCAATGAGCGCAGTGTTGAGTGGAGGTTCTGTTTCTACACTTCAGCTTACGAACAGCTCCGGGCAGTTCTCGAAGCTCAGCGGTCACCTATCAGATGATTTTGGCTCAGGAGTAAATGTACGAATCGCAGGGAGAAATACAAATTTAACACCGTCTACTGTGTCGCAAGTAAGAACTGTCATGGCATCCCCGAATGATGATTCAATGGAACTTGACAGTGATCCTTTGTTGCCACCGGGAGTTGAAATGCAAGATGACATTCTAAAAGTGGCAGCCGATATGTTTATCAGTGAAAGTGAAATATCCGGGGATATTACTGAAGCTAGCGACAGTGACCATCAAATATCTTCTTCAAGTGTCGGTGAATCTAGTCCGTACACAATCACAAGTACTATCCCAAAGTACCCGAAGCCAATTGTCATAAGGCGCCCTACATATGAACAAGCGTCTAATTTCAGTCGTAATCGTGTGGTGACCATTTCTCAGCATGGACTGACTGAACATTTGCAATCAAAAGTTGTTGCTGAAGCTATACCTCAACTCTCTGCAGAGCCACAGTCAGTTGTAACGGAAACTATTCCGCAGTACTCCTCTGAAGATGGCGAGGCCACGTTGGAAACTGTACATTTAGATTGCGACGAGGTTGTAGCGGAAGTGAATCCCACAACCAGTGCAGAGGCTTATTTACAAGGAACAACGATGGCGAGCCACTTGTCTCAGTCTGAAAACGTCACTCTATCACAAACTGATAATAGTAACATGGTTCCTGTCACGACAGCAGAAGACTTTCAGAACGTGGAAAGTGAACCCATCATTGCAAATGAAATGGCACAAGAGCTCGTTCAAGCCATACTTGAACATACACGAACATCAGATGCTGAACTTGATGATATTCATTTGAACGAAGTAGATTACAGTATCTTACTTGGTTCCAGGGGCGGAATTGCTGGTAACAGTACAACTGTAACTAATGAAAACACAATTCAAACTGCCGATGATTGTGCAGAGCAGCAAACTCGACCGGTAGATCACCAATATTTTTAATTAAATTTAGATATGTGTTCATATATTTCACAGGGTAATGATGTAAATCCGAACACGAAATATACTCAAAAGGTTTCTTATATTATTGCGATGGATCATCGTGTGTTTTGTTTTTGTTTCGTTGATTAAATTGTGAAGTCTGTTGGTTTGTTGACTGGACATCAGTTTATTGTCGGAAGTAATTGAAATTGGCATTCTAAGCATACAAGTGAGGAGAATTACGAATCTACAAGTTTTGAAAGAAAAATCACAGTTTTCGATACTTGTTTCACATTTGTGAGTGGTTTGTGCAATTTACTTTTAGACCTTCCTCGTAATTTTCTTCATATGTGTTCCAGTGTCTGTATTGAAATTGGCAGTATGAGTTATTTTAGTGATTGCATTGTACCATAATTACAACCGTAGAAATTTAGTAACACTTTACTGTCCAGAAAAAATATCTCCTGAACATTGTATTTGGCAGATTGAGATTGATGTATTTTTGATTGAAGAAGATTCTAATAAATAACAGCACGTGATGGGCTAAGTAATTATTTTGTTATAAAATTTTTATAAATAATTTTTTTTTAGTATTTGTACATAAAGATTGACATAGTTAGATTGGGCAAAAGGAAACAAGTCAAGAACAGCTTCGGAAGAAAACTTTAAATTATGAAAGGGTATTGTTATAAATTTACACTTTCATGTACATGTATGAAGGCCATCGCATTTTTAAAATTATGTAAATACAGTAAATCTTTTCACTGTCTTCTATTTAACTTCTATTTTTGGTTGGTTGATTCCTATTTGGAATGTTCAAATTTGAATACACTGGGTTCAGCTTACAAGGAGTTCGGCTACAACGGGCGGATTCTTTTCATCAAACTCGCTGACGGCAATATTAACAAGTTTGGTTAAAACGAGCAGTTTCTTTTGCATCATTTTACTGATAAAAGTGGAACCCAGGGTAAACGAAAGTCGAGATTCGAATGCTTTTTTTGAAATGTTACAAATATTGTTTTGCTGGTTTGTGTAAGAATGGAGTCTGTTCTCGTGTGAACTGATAGTAAGGTTGCACATCACAATTCTTTGTTGATTAGTGTTTCGCTCATTTGGTCCAAACACATTTTATTATGGAAGCTATATATTTTTGCTTTTAAGTTTTGTCGATAATATTTACTTGAATGAATGTATCCAATAGACAAGAAATCCAAGTCGCATTTTACCCTTTATTTACCGTAACTTCACATTCATTAAAAAACCCAACTGCTCTTTGATAGCTCAATAACAGTGACTGAGAGCGAGACAAGACTTGCTTTAACTCTGTGTATTTTCACTGGAGAAATTAGTGAGTGTGAACACTTTTCAGTTTCCACTCGAGCCATTCAGAATCAGTCTTCTCTCCCAATGTTCCAAGCGGTCCATGTGAATGAGTCAATGTACGACCATAGTTGACTAGATATGTGAACAATGACCAGTTGGTACACTGGGGTCCGCTTATAACAGTAAAAAGATGCGAAAGAAACTTCGTGGGAAGCGGGTGCTTGTATTGTAACCAAATTAGTAACGTTGTTGCCAATTACTGTTTTGATATGCTCGTTGTGGGCGGAACCCTGTAAAAATCTTCCTTTAAATTCCACTATAAAGACCACCCTGTTCTACAACCACATACCTTTCTACGAAAATCATTTTCTCGTTTGTTCGATTGTTCACCAATTAATTTGGTGGCTTTAGAGTGGCGCTATTGTGATAAATAGTTAAAACAGCTTTTCAATTCAAGCAATGAATGACATTGTAGGAAGCCAAATGGTTTGATTTTCAGCGGATGGATTCGCAACTGTCAGAAATTATTAAGATATTTCAGTGGCTTATGTTTCTGAAGACAGGATTTTTTATCTTCAGTGAAAAACGGAAAGTTTATACATGCATGTCCATTGCTGCACGTTAGAACCTGTTCCGACACACAAGCGGGTGCGTAACTCATTGACTACTTTGGTTTAATGGCGCTTGCTGTTTTAGCACTGTTTAATTTGTTTCTTCTTGCGCCTTCATCTCGACATAGAAAGGCTAAATGATGCATAGGATTATTATGACCCTGCCAGGTGTATGGCTGAATATATACATCCAAAGGTTCCTTAGTTTGAAACATAGCGTACACCAAGTATTGATCTGTACCACTGTAACCATTTATCAGGAATTCTTCAGCATACTTCACGAATTGTAATATCCACTTCTTCATTGTTGTTGCCTTTCCCACAAATATAGATCCAGATATCCAATACTTTCTTAGCCTCAACACCTCACTTGGTTTCAGATCCTCGGTTCTCTCATTTGTCTGTCCAAAAGCAATTTTCTTTTGGTCGAGCATTGGAGGAAGATAAAGAGTCAACAAAGGATCGCCAATTTTTGCAACAGGTGTGGCCATATTTCGAAACAAACCAATGTCTATCCAAGCAATATATTTAGTTTTGAAGGGATTTTCTCTCATTGCTATGGAAAGAAACTCATACTTAGCAAATGAAACGCTTGTGTAGTGAGGCACTGTAGTAGATGGACTGTGTTTAGGGTATGTTTTGTATGCCTTTGTAATGTTAGGAAGAAGTGAAAACGACCACAAACTAGACTTTGAAATTTTGTACATAGCAGTTCGATGATAAGGCACATTGGATCTGATATTACCAAATAATTTCAAGTCACTGTCGTCATTCATGAAAACAACCACCGGATTCTGTATTCTACAGAAAGAGGTCATCCATTGCTTAAAGACAGCTGAAGTGTAGGTAAACTTGTTATCGTCGTTTCTGTACCTGCCTATATTTAAGTAGGCGGTAACCAATGTGACCTCGTCGGCTCCTGTGTCTGTCACCGGAATCTTTGGGAACCAAGAGGCTGGTGATGCCTTTTCAGTGACCAGATTATTTATTGGCACCTTTGATTTGCCAATTTGAAAAGGTTTCAAGGGATCTACTGTCGTAGCTACAGCTGGTAGTTTCGTAGGTTTCGCTGCCACTGGAGCAGGGGCAGGTTTAGGTGCTGGCTTTTTAACAACTTTCTGTGGCATTTCTTTTACAGCTTTATATTCCTCGGGTAGTAGTTTTGGTAGAGCTTCTTTGCCAATGGCCTCTCTTTCAGATTTTATCTTTCTGTCAGTGTCAAGTTGTGGTACAGGAAATTGATGTCGATCTTCCTTACGGCTTTTATTAGCGATGGAAAAGTAGATAGGAATGTCATGTTCCAAACCTGGAAACTCCAAGTCAACTTGGGACTGTTTTGGCTCAACCTAAAAAATTACTTTTCATTTTAACAAGAAATCTGCAATACATTGTTTTGATGGAAAATATATGTTGGAAAATTTCGAATGGAATGTGCATTTTAATGTTTCAATTGGGTTGCTTTAGTTTGCGTTTGTAGAAAAATATTTACCGGGCGAAAGTCGGGTAGAGTTACGTAGAGGTAGATTCCCCCTAACACTAACAGTATCATTAAACCTCTCTCCAGAAATCTCCATCTGAAATGTTTCCTGCAAGTTAGCCAACTCAAAGCAGATCCTAGTTCCACAGACATTGAGATTCTAAAAAAGAAATTAACGGTAATAATTAGATACGGCTGTGTAGTGTATACATGTATGCATACACGTATTTACGAAACAGAATTTCTGAAAGGTTGTGACGCAAATAAACACATTATTTATTGTTTGACAATTGTAGACATATCTTTCCCTCGAAGATCTGCGTTTCAGGAAGGTAGAACGTGGAGATATGTTCTCTCAGTTTTGTTCTCTTTTCAGTTTGAATGTATGAATTTGGACCTTGGTGGCAGCGAAAAGTTGGAATTTTACCTTCAAAATACGACGGCTACACACAAAGTATATGTCTAAGGACTTTGAGTACCTTGATTAATCATTTGAAAACCGTTCTTACCTGGTTTGGTTGTTCATTTTGTTCGTAAAAGCGCTTCTAAATTTGGTTTTGTACATTTTGTTTGCTCCTATCCGGCACAATTGTTCACCCAACGAAAATTCATACGTGACCCGTAGAAACTTGAAAATATGTTTACATTATTTCCTTACGTGTATGAATACAACTTATTTGTCATTACGTCATCAAAAAAGTTTAGCAGAAATAAGAAAATAAAGTCATTTTAGGAAGTTATAATTCCGAACGACATTTAAAGTAAAGGAATGATCTAAATCCAGCTGAAACATACCAAATGACAAAATTGTGTGTTATATTGTAAGTAAAAGCTTATCTCGGAGGGCTGAATAAACCTGAAATTCCTTTAATAGGGATTTCCGGGTGAAAGTGTAAATTGATTGATTTTTCGCATAACCCTCAAGATAATGTCACATTGCTAAATATATCTTATTTGCATCAAGATGTCTTTAGAATGACGTAAAAAGTACCTGTCTGCACACTTTATTTTAGAAACTGTACGGTATCCGATGAAAGAGAGCCACAGAACATTCCTGCAAGTCATGCTTCTCGCTCTTTGCCCATGCCCAATGACGGTAACACATGCAGGCTAACTCCTTAAGTGCTTTAAATTCTTTGGTGAATACAGAAGGATAGCTGATATATTGAGCTTAAAGTAATCATCCGTGTATGAAAATGGGTATTTAGTTGTCTCGTTATTTCTTGTTTTTAATTATTATTAGTCGCGCCGCCTCTCAGAGCGGAGCGACTTATCTACTCACTATGGTGTCTGTCTGGATGTCTGTCTGTCCACAT
>JBCAUG010723699.1:0-12403 GCA_038406175.1 Haplosyllis leylae
ATGCACTAGACGTGATAATCCTATCACACAGTCTGACAGGGTTCTGAGAATGAGGAAACATCACTACACTACATCACGCTCAAGACGACCTTCATGTGCAACAGTGTTTTACCGTGGACAGTGCTCCTCTCCAAAAAAACCAGTACAGACAGCTAAACCTGTCTCCAAGAAATGTCCATCTGCATCTAGGTTGAAGGCCCAGGAAATTATCATCGACAAGAATGAGAAACGTAAAAACGGGCTCACTGACAATAAAAAGCTGGTAAGATCATATCCATTGTTCTTACCTAATACTGCTGATGCACATGATGATGCCAGTGACAGTGACGACACTATCATTATGAACGCTGAACCCAGTTTAACTAATGAATATCCAGAAGTTGCCCCGAAAAGTGTAAACAAAACTGAACCTGAAGACAAAAAGCCTAAAATCAAGCATGAGTTTAAAAGTGAAACATACGGCATTAAGAAGCCCAAGAATAAACAAAGAATAAGAAACTATTACTGTCCATGTTGTGATGAGGTGTACCATCAATCGTCAAAATTAAACCATCACTACAAGTCATCTCATCCTCCTCTCAGGTGTAAAGTGTGCTCACGGGAGTTTAACACTCCAAGTATGTTAAACCGTCATAGCTACCTGCATAAATCTTGTGAGTTTGAATGTCCACACTGCGACAAACGCTTTCCATTTGAAAGTGACAGAGATACCCATGTCATCAAGCATTTAAAGGTTAAAGGACACACCTGCATTCTACCCAAGTGGGGAAAATCTTTCTTTTATGAGGGTGACTTGGTCAAGCACTTAAAAACTCATACAAAGAAATACTGGAAATGCAGCTTGTGTGCATACCGCACCAAAGATGAACACAACTTAAAGGCCCACATGCGGGTCCACAGTGACCTGAAGTGGTACCTCTGCCAAAACTGCCTCAAACTATTTAAGTATGATACCCAATTAAGACGACACTTACCATGCAAAGGAACAAAGAGATCACAGAACGATTCTACCAGCAATAGGAGTAACAGTCCGGAATTTTAATCTAAAAAGTTAGCTGAATAAAAACACTTTGATTGACTTGATTAGTTGAAACGATGTTTTTGATTTTCCTATTAAAGTACATGTGTGCTATGTAAATGACACGAATAGTGAAAACACTTGTACCTGCATTCGCATGCTCGTTAAAAGGTCTGAATGATCACAAGGATTTGATCAACTATTACTCTTAAGTGACGTGAAAGGTGAAAACGCAAAAATTTGTTTAGTTCACATTTGTAACCTCTAGTTGGCGATAAGGTTTGAATGATGACAAGAATGTGAACATGTTAATTTTACTCAAAATTTTAAGGTCCCTGCTTGATGGGATGTGAATAGTGAAAACGTTAAAAACGTGTTATTTACATTTGTACCCTTTAGTGGGCTAAACGGTTTGATTGATCACAAGGACGTGAACATGGTAACTTTATTTAAATTTTTAAGGTGTCAGCTGTATGGGAAATTTCCTAACAAACCAGGTCTTGTTGAAACTTGTAGTTTATTTTGCACGTAAATTTTCGTAAAGGTGTATTGGATAAGCATTCCTCAATTGTATACGGGTAAATGATTTCGAAGTAAGTTAACACCTGCATTATAGAGTAATTTATTTTACATGCTTAGCTAGTTTATTGGAGAAATTGACTTGACTAGTCGGAACATTTGTTTTCATACGAATAAAATACTCCTGAATGTGATTATCAAGACAAAGACATCACTCTTATCTAAGTATTTATTGCCGTGATCGGTTGAAACTTAATTGAGTACATGCATTAGAGAAACGTGTATATAATGTCATAGCTACACTGTTAACCTTTGTAATTTTTGTTGCACTGTCTATACTTTTTTATGCGCACTCAATTTTGCGTTAAAAACATCAAACACAGGGTCACCAATGTTTACATAACACGACGCAAGTCTACTGGTTGAACCCTCTCTTGTGATAAGATTGCATATGTTGTTTATTTGCGAAAAAGTGTATATGTACGATACAAGAGAAAATAAATATTATTATTATTATTATTATTATTATTATTAAGTCAAAAGTGTCAATTGATGTATTATCTGGTGTCAGTATAAAATTTCCTGAAACTGCATCCAGCCTCAGTCACTGAGTGGTAGAAAGATATACTGTCAAACTGGAAAGTGTTGGATCAAATCCCATTGGAGGTAATTTTTAAGCAAGAATAATGATGCCAATATTGCCGACTTTCGAAAAACTCTAGTGCTCTTCTGTTGTTTAGAACATGCGACGTTTGGTTTTATTTGTCGTCACGTCCGTCGAGAAAACATGAAAACAGTTGAGAACACAAGGAAGCGACAAGAAACAGCTGAATCAATATTGATGTATGGCGAAGTGACAAGTACGTATGAATTATAACAATAAGATCCAAACAGAAGAAAAACACCCTGTTGTACTTTTTCCCTGTTTTATGAGATAAATCTGCGTCAGACCATTAATATTATTTGATTTCAAAACAGTTTAGTTGTAATTTTTGTCTTTTGTTTGCCATAGCATAATTATTTACACTCTTATCAGATGCTGGTTTTATTTCAATTAAGATTGCATAGCCTGGAGTTGATCGAACTTTGATACGATCTACCGCCTCTTGATGACGAGATAGATGTCGCCCCGTAGCCAAGGGGTACCAGTTTTTTTTTTTATAAATAGCTTAAGTTTAATAACTTTGCATCTATCATAGCAGTGTCAATGATAAATTAATTCAATCAATATTCTTTAGCTTAGTCTTGCACGAAGTCTAATATAGCGATTGTGTATGCTTACGATGTCAACTTTGTATATATTTAACAAACGCTACACCCAGGATCTAAAGACTGACTCAAATGTAAAATTGTTCCCAAAAAATAAATGTTAAAATACGGTGTAAAGAATTTTTCTAAATTGTCAACGCAATTAAAATGAATCTAATTCTTAAAGAATCGATAAAATCTTCTTGTCAGAGAAGTTGGTTTCTGTTTTCTTTGCTTTTAAAATCAATTTCTTGAATGAAAGTTCAAAATAGAAAGGTCTAAGTGATTGCTTCAATGTAATGTGTCTTAAGGTGACTTTAATCACAGGGAATATTGCTTTCTGACGTCGGAGACACTTTAAATCTAGAAGGTAACAGTACATTACTAGCTTTTCCTATCAATTGCCTCTTTTCATAGATAATGCCTCTGCAGGGAAAACAAATAGGCTGCACCCAATAGAAATGGTTTATTCCAGAAACACCTTTCTTTGTATGACCTTATATGTCCACGGGAGAACAACACACTAGCTTACTTCCTTTTCCCGAAAACTGCATGAAAACGAAGAAATTTGGACCCGGGGGCGCATCACTGACGCCCCCCCCCCTTGGACCCGCTAATGGAAAAGTAGAACATGTCGTAGGTCTATGTATTTGAATGTTTTTTAATATGAATGGGTGCGACATCAGAGCTTTTACACAATGATGATTTCAAACCCTAAATTAACTCCGTCCCTACCTTCGAGAATTTTAATCATTGCATAATAAAGGGATGTATTTTATTCATTATATAATGAATCTAGTCTTCTATTTCTGTCCGCAATAGTAACCAGCATTAAGTCTTTCAACTGAAAGTTTTGCAGTGGATACATCAAACAAATGACTTTGGAAAAACATCAGACGAACACAGTTCAATTGAAACATTTGTAGCGAGTAACAAGGAACAGACGAACAATATTGCTCCGCAAAATTCACTTGTCAATTGAATTCGAGTTTGGCAATGTTGATATTATTGTTAACTTTGGATTCCTATGCATTTGAAGTTTTCCGTTTTAATTGTACCATTTCATGCCAGTAAATGTGAAATTAAAATTTAAAAGGTATGTGAGGATTACATTTAAAGGTTACATACTTTATTGAACCAGTTGGATTTTTATGGCAGAGCTAAAACAATGTTAGCATTCCTGTATTGTGGGGAGTTTGTGAGAAACTCTATTCGGATATTTTGATTTTTACCAGTTTTTGGATATTCAAATTAAGCAGTCTTTAAACTTCAATTCATCTGTAATATTCAAAGGAGATTCTTAGAAATGCTTTGATTCAATTTGTGGGAAAAGGTTGTTAATTATACATAACTCCTGGAAATATTATAAGCTGCATAAGTAAAAAATATTGCACATGAGCAACCAGTGCTAAAACCATATAAACAGGAATGTTTTAAGCCACACTTGAGTTTTCCCTAAATGACTTCACTGAATTCGCTGAATTCAATAAATCATGACACAGTCAAAAAGTAGTTTGGGTACCAGGAATATCCTTAGTCTGGTGCTAGTTATATTCTCAGATGAAGTAGTCAAAATAAACTTTCCATTCATACTTCTGGATAGGTATCTATTCAGTGGGGTGAATGGTTGTAAATACCTTCTCAGAGGTAGTAAACGAAAATATACTTTCTGTTGCCATCACTGGGAATCTAGCAATGCCTAGATGGGCATTACCAGTGGTAGCCATATCATTTTAGGATTTTGCAATGATTCACTGAATTAGCAGAATTCAGTGAAATTCATTTCGGGAAAACTCTACTGAACATAAAGTACACATACGAAAACTTCTTTCTGTCTCAAATAAGTACTTTCACTTAATTCACTTAATGGCACTGTAATTTCTTTCAGTTTCTTTAAAGCACAACTGTAACCTTAGATACCCGTGTGTTAACGTAGTCCACAATCAGGCCACCGTCCCAAAGCAATTCAATAAAACGAAATTGAAAATTGAGATGTTAACAACTGTGTCAATGTATTCCATTAATCGAGTTTTTAACGAATTAGTTCCAACATAGAAATGGCGCATCAGCCAAGCACTCATTGCCTGTGTATTGGTCCAAGGTTGTCTGCAAAGTTGGTAAAATAATCCCCCTTGATCTGCTAATAAGTGATTTTAAATTAAAAATATTGATATGGCGCATATGGGGATTACATATGTTCCAAATTTAGACATATCCACGGTGCGTAAAGTTCAGAAAATCCGTGTAATTTCCAGGATGTCAGAGAATACATTTGTGATTTTTACTTTGAGGAATAAAACAGTTGTCTACACAGTACCAATGTACAAATATCTATTGTAACAAACTAGTCCAAAAGTATGTTTTGAGTTTTCTGTAAGTTTAGGTATGGCTGTGATAAAAAATCAAATTCGTGTTCTAATGTCCCCCAGCACTGCTGGCCAAGCCATTGAGGCCTTATGAGGCAGTCAAGATGCAAATCACATGACAATGACAATTTGGAGCCCTTCTGAGGGTGGAAGAAAACCCCAAAGGAAAAACCACCAGGCATTGGCTGTGAAGGGTGAAAGACATCTCACATGTGACTAGGGCCAGGGATTGAACCCAGGTCATAGTGTTGAGAGGCGCGAGCGTTACCATTGCGTCATATGATGGATTATGCGCAAAGTCAGAGAATTCAAACTGGAATCACATGCGACAGTGTGACAAAATCCACCAGTATACGGTAAAACATAGTGATAGTGCAGACATGCCAACTTTCCCAATGTTTATGTATCTGTGGTATATTTGAGAAAAAGTCTAATTGTGAATGACGTTTTATGATTAATTGATTTTCAACCTGCCGCCAACATAAATATAACTTGATATAACCTTTTGATAGAATTTTGACAGCTATTGTCAGAAATAATAATTTAACTGACGCGATAAGAGATCTACCGATGTTTCTAAATGTTAGGAATGAAGTTATCGAAAAAATAAACGAAAAATTACGGTTTTAATGAGAATCCTTACCTATTTTGCTGGGACGACGGCAGAGAAGAGTTTATGTAATTTCCTTTAAATTATTGCATCATTCACTTGTGTGTGTGTGGTAGGTCGGCTGGGAGTGCAGATAGTGAAGGCAATTTCAATTACATAAACCTCTACATAGAGCTAATGCTATATGAAAGTTGCCACTAATAGTCCTCATCAAATCAAATGAAGTAATACAAACTTACCTGAAGCGTTTACCATCCCGCCACCGACGTTTAGTCCGTAAATTGCCGTTTGAAAATTTGAGTAAATCCGTTACGTTGAACGTGGTGAACTAATTGCGTTTGGCTGGAAATGGAAGATCACACAAGTTTTACATACAAACTCGACAAGCAGCTTCCTTCCAATGGTCGAGAAGCAGCTCCAAACAGCTTCGGGCCATCACTGAACACAGAGCTCCGAATCACACGATATTCTAAATACATTGCGCACTCAACTAAAGGACTCTGTCGAACGAGTTGTAGTTTTTACCCAATTCAATTGTTTAACATGAACTTTCATCCATCAAAACATTTCCGTTTTCCCAATTTTTTATCAGAAATTCGTCTAATTACACTAATTAGACAAGAAAAAATTTAAATAAAAAAAGACCTTTTTGAGACTTAAACCCCAACGTACTGATCCACAATCATGTTTGCAACCAAATGAGCTCACTGTCAGTGAGAGGCATAGAAAACCTTCAATACCTTCAGCTAATTCATTTATTTTAATGGCTGAAAACCACGATTGATTACATTAATGCGAATTACAATACTGCCATTATTGTCTCATTGCTTCTGTGCAAGATAATAAAATTGTGACGACAGTTGCACAGCTACTTTCAAATATCTCTACTGAATCGGATAGTCTTTTTCAGTAACATTGAAATTTACCAGTTCAATAACAATGCAATATTGTATTCCTTTGTTCATGTTTACAAATGATTGATCGCTTTAAGTTGGGACCTTTACATGTTGAAAACATTTGTGTTTTTCCTATTTTGGTTTTGGATCTCGCTGATTCATCTAATTCATCTAATTGTACATGGACCAGAATTGACTATTCATGAATAGGTGAACTCTTCATTTGCATTATCCATGGAGCAGTTCACTATTCATGGATAATGTAGCATGGATAGTGCTAAATGAATAAGCACTCTCCATGGATAATGAAAAATGAATTTGTACTATCCACAGACAGCCAAATAGATTATGTGAACAAATTATTATTCATAGATAATAGATTCCACTATCCATGAATCACTTGTCTATTTCAACGAATTAGATGAATTCACCAATTTCAAAACCAAAATAGGAAAAACACGATTGCATTTCACCTACACAGAGAGTGCCTTTACCATCAAGATTTCTGTCTGAAATTTTTTGTGGATACTATCTGGATATATGTATGTTTGTACACCAAAGGATAAGTTATTTGGATAAATATTTATGTGTGAAGAAATTCATTGAAAATGACCAAAAAATCAGATTTAGCAGCAGAAAAACCGTCTCCAAAAACAAGGTAAAAATTACTAAAAATCATACCAAAATGTGTTCAAATGACTTGTAAATTCTCAATATATATGCTGCATTTGTTGCACTCTTTCATTTGATATGTTACAAGACACATTTCAGAGAATTTCATATTTTCAGACAGCCAGCCCAGTGCAGACAGGGCAAGTGCAGACAGGTCAAGTGTCAGATTTGGTGGCATGTGTCACATCTTGATTGTTTCCCCGTGGAGAACAAAAGGCCTCCATGGTGAAATTATCAAGATATAAGATACCCTCCTCTGAATAGACGAAAGGTGCCAAAGTTATTTAAGGTCATACAAAAAGGGTGTGTCTATACCATTGCTAAACTTTATATTTTCGCAACCCCCAAAAAAGCTAGAACAGTAATGTATTTAGTTAGGTTTTTGAAAATCATCTATTGTGAATAATGAGCGACCCTTGAAGTATGTTATAACTGGTGTAAATCTCATTGTGACTGACTATGTCTGGTACATCTCTGACAAGGATTTATTAAGTTCTGACTCTTGTCTGATATGGGTTTTTTTCTTGAAAAGGATGTTTTGCCTGTGGATGTTTTTTCTGTTGTTTAACCCACGTACGATTCATAAACAAACAAAACAAAAACGGTCTCATAGCTTGGACCACATCATTAATATCCATGTTTTTGTGGATAAATAAATAAATATACCCACAAAGGCTGCATGCTCAAAAAACTGAATTTCCATTGATTGTCGTTGTGATGAAAGTCTGAATTTGTTTGCCTTAAAAACTAGGAAATTTCCTGACTTTCCTACAGGGTTTTATTATCTTGCGTTTACAAAACGTTATGTTTTTTAAATGGAATTTTTCGATATGGACTAGAAATATAGTCTTGAGTTATGGAATTTCAATAAACTACATTTCTGTGTCATCACGATAGAAAATTACATTTCGCACTTGTTAATAACAAACCTGTACACAACTGAAAAAGTTTAAAAAACTTGGCTGATTTGTTTAATGTAATCTAAGTTTA
Source organism: Haplosyllis leylae (assembly GCA_038406175.1). Taxonomy (NCBI): domain Eukaryota; kingdom Metazoa; phylum Annelida; class Polychaeta; order Phyllodocida; family Syllidae; genus Haplosyllis; species Haplosyllis leylae. The sequence continues at coordinate 8,320 of JBCAUG010723699.1, forward strand.
CGTCTCATGAGCTGGGGAAGTTATTCACCATGGTGACAAATCCCTTAATGCTTAACATTCTTCGAGTCTGGCTTGATATGACAACGTTTTCCAGACGATTTCTACACTGGCTGGAGTACAAGTTTGTTTTAAGCTGTGACATACCATATTCGTAGAAAGTTGTGAACTGGAGCAAAGAAGCCCCAATAACACCCTGAATAAAGTTCAGAAAATACTTCTATTATATAATGGGAGTCTTTTTTTTTGTTTGTTTACATTTCAGTTTTTGAAGTGTCCAGAAAAAAGTATTGGTTGTATAAGAACCGAAGGCAATCAATACAGTGACTATTCGTCGAGACACCAATGTGAAGTGTACCTTGTCCAGTTGAGCCCAGCCAGAGTGGTTCAGACGGTTAGAGCGCACACTGCAACACATTCAATCACATTCAGTCCCACCTGTGCGTGCATATGTGGATACAAAAGGCTAGGCTGCAATGCTAGCTATCGAAAGGTCAGCAGGTGTCACACCAAAGATTAATCTAGGGACTACTGTCTCTCAAAAAAAAATAAAACAAAAACAATACTTCTAGTTTAACTTACAAAACAAAGACACGCAAACCTGCTATACATACACTTGTTAACCAAAATGGCAGAGGTGAAAATGGAATTAGGAAATGCTATTCTCACAGTACTTGACCTTGTGTAGAACGAAACTAACTTTATCATTATGACATGGTCGGAGCACCAGTTCTGAATGCATTTCTAACGGTGCACTTGTCTGGCTTTGTTGGCTGAAAAAGGTCAATGGTAATTAACTCCATCTAAATTAGACCACTTGACAGGGCTTCCTAATGCGTTCAAGAACCCGCATTCGGTTTAGCACCTGACATCCAGGCGGAAGTTCAAGTACGGAGGCGGAAGTTCAAGTGCGGAGATTAACCCAGGGGGAGGAACTACAGTCAAATGAATGAGGCTGTAAGTGAAACACTGCCCACGTGACCAGACACAACTGAGTTTTTCCTAAATGTTTTCACTGAATTCAGTTATTCAGTGAATTCAGTGACAAAAGACAAAGGAAAATTTAAAAGAGTGTTTTATTCGAACCTGTTATCTCTTGTGTAAGAGACAGAGATGCTATCACTGTGCCAGGAAGACACTGGTAACAGAGAGGATCTTTAAATTGACCAAAGATCACGATTGAGTGATTTATCAGATTCAATGAGTTCAATCAAAGTTCAGTTCCATTAATGGAAACTCCAACTGTCTGTCGACAAGTATGTCTTCGATTTGTGTCTGTATTCTACACATATTTAAGCCGGCACCTGTTGCAGTTTGTAGTTTTTTTTTTCAAATTTTTTATCTAATGCTGATGCTTTGATAATTTTTTTTTATTTTGAAAAGTTTACCCACTTGTGAAGAACATCGAAGCATGTACTCCTTTGAACTTTGTGTTACAAAAAATTTATTTGAATGATGATTCTAATCTAATCGTAAGAAGGATTACTAGATGAAAGGGAAACAAGAAAGTCCTCACGTGTGAACGCAAAAGGCATACTGTCCGCTGCGTAGTAATTGCTCCTTCTGCTGCCCTATTTTGGGTGTACCCCAGCTGAGTACCCCCCTGGCTGAGTATCCCCAGCTGAGTACCCCCTGGATGAGTACCCCCCTACAAGTCAGCTGAGTACCCCCCCCCCCGCATAGACTGACAAACAAACTGAAACTATTACCTTCCCCCATCCTTCGTATGCGGGCGGTAAAAATCCTACTTTCTCTCCTCACAGATCTATTCGTGACTCAACCCTTTCTTACCAAAGTCAACACATAAACAAACGCACAATGGAAATAAGACACCAGATATTAATCTCCGAATGGTCACAAGTGGAAGTTAATATTACTACCTTTTCTCCAAACTTTACATTTGAACAAAATGCTTGTGTCAAGTTGCTGAAACCTACACGATCTTTCAGTATTTCTGATGATAGAGGTTGAAATGCAATACGCTGTTGTTGTTGTGTTTAAAACCATGATGTGAGGCCATCCTTTTTTGGAATTTTCAGACATTAGGCCATAATTTTTTGTAAAATCGACCCACGCTTTATTATGCACTTAAATCTTTACCACCCAGAATCGAAGGTAATGTTTTCACTTTGTTTGTGAGTTCACAGGGGGCGGTACCCCTTGTCTCTGGTCCCTAGACCTTTCGATAGGGGGTCTGTAGCCCAATATGGCCTGTAGCTGGGGTGAGAAGTATACCCCAGTCAGTCCTGTAGCTGGTGGTACACTATTTCAAGGGGTACCTCCAGACAGGACAGGGGGTACCCCATAGCCAGGACAGGGGGTATTCCCTGGACAGGGTGCACTGTGGGCAGTATACTCTTGCGGTCACCGTCTTTGTTTATTATGTTTTGAGAACGGCTTGGCAGCGCCTTTTCCATGGCAGTGACCCAGTGCGGAGGTTTGTAAGGATGGACGTGATTGGCCCATTCTGGTGGGGCAATGACCAGAGGATTATATCCCATAGCTTGTGAATCGATAAGTTAATGCTCATTCCGTTACCGACATTTTATAGAATTGAAGCAGGTCAATTTAGATCCTTGTCTCACACATGGTACAATTTAAGCGAATAGGATTTAAGCTGAACATAGCGCATTAATGGGTTGAAATTTTCCGTTTCTTTTATCACTGAGTATCATATGAATGGTGACTTGTTAGAGGTCTGAAATTAATGTCCATTAGGGAAACACAAATTCTTTCACGGATCAATAATACAAAAATGTAACATAAGGTTTTTTGGTGAAATACCGACTTTAGACGTAAATCATTTTCAAGTGAAACGTGGCACAATATTCCAGTGATTTTTATCTCAGGTAATGTTTATCTCCTTGATTCTGACCTTTGCCCACTTTCAAAAACGTTCAGAAAATGCTAAAATTTCCGACCAACGCCACGCACGCAATGTTTTTTAACCAAGTTTTACGTCACCCGAAGTCGAAAACAAATGAATCAATGACCACACAAAATGACTGGCCAATCCAAAAATATTTTATTACTTTTCATTTCGTGTGAAGATATCTATTTTTGTTTTGAAGGAAGTTTAAACTTTAGCATAAAAGATTACTTTGTATCTCGGTATTCTTGGTATCCTTGGTTTTTTTGCGTGAGTAATTTTTTATCTGAGCACTGACGTTCTTTAAGGAAACTTAATATCAAACCAAAGAATTTAATTCCGTAAAGTTTTTTTGACTTTTTGACAGGAAAACGTCACAAAGCTGCGTGCTTCTTGTGGTTAATAATAACGAGTTGGCAACTGAATATGTTTTTTCTTGGTGTTAAGAGTTTTAGTTTTCATTAATACCGCACCTGAGACAACAGGTAACTTCTTAGTAACAATACGGATCGTGACTCTTTTGTACACATACCGGAACCTTTGAGAGAAGTGTTTAAGTATTTAAATTTCATTTCAAAATTGAGACAGTACAGAGCAAGTATTGTCCACTTCCATTGTTCAGGAATCGTATGGAGGCTTTGGGCGTATGAGGTCATAAGATTGTGGGCAGATATTGTGCAGTAAATTTCTTAGTATAATGTTACGTAACAACAGACTCAGCCCAAAACCCTCCCCTCTTCCGTCATCCTACCCCTTTTCCCACCGTCCAACCAAGTAGGTGGGTGACCTGCCCTGTGCTCCCATCCTCCTGACCATTCCCCAAACAAGTAAGTTGGTGGGTGACCTGCCCGACCCCGTGCCGCCCCTGACAGGTAGGTAGGTGACCGCACCCCTGCCCCTCCCCCATAAGGACCAGACAGGAAGGATGACTGGAAGTAAGCAGGCCCCATGTATGGTCTAGCATGCTCAGCAATTCTACAATGATTAGTAAGGACAAATGAAAAATAGGGATGGGGGCTTCTGTGATGGTATTGGTATTGCCTCGTTATGTTAATAGGAAACTGTGTTGTTTTCCTTTTTTTGGTGACTCGTAGAGGTACCTTATTAATGGAATTGGGGTTGCTGCACGACTTTTTTCTGAAAAAATATGCAAATTAGGAAAGATATTATTTTTATGCAAATTAGGAAAGATATTATTTTTGGGTGGAGGGGAGCAGG
>JBCAUG010723710.1:0-12403 GCA_038406175.1 Haplosyllis leylae
ACAGCTCTCCCTCAAGAGGCCATATACTCTCTGGCAATGAGAAAGATTTTAGTGATGAAAACATAGTACATTGATCCAATAGTACATTCAACCAATGTTATTCTGGCAATGATGGTAGAACGATCTATTATAGGGATAACTCGAATGTAAACTAATGTCAAAAAAGCAACCAAGATTTTGTTAACTTTGCGCGAGAATAAAAATACATAGACATAAACTTAGTGTTTTAGGGCATGATGTGTGATGTTTTTCGGCCAAATGATGATATTTGTTGAATTCCACATACAATCAAAGCGGGGCGTCTACTTTCATTCAACTCTCTTTCCAGAAAATAGCAAACCATCAACCAGCAGCAGGGCTGAAAAATCCAAACCAGGTAAGCGTTTATTTACTTCAGAATTTTCTGGATGTTTTTCTCTTCCCATATGAACGCTAATCAGCATCCATATATATCATAATCATTACTAGAAATAATCGCACTTTCGCCTTTCCAATCATTTCCAGGGATACTAATTCACAATGCTGTTTTGTTCATTAACACTTCAACAATGCTTAGTACAACAAGGGTGATTGATTAACTGGGCGGCCATATTTGGCTATGATTGCTAGTAATGGGATAGATTAAAATCATTGATCTTCTGGCCAAAATACCACAGCCGATTCATGACGAATTTAAAAATTAACTGCTTCTTTGATTCTTGATTCTCAACATCATCTTTAGCAAAACAGTAACGTGGATATGCGGTCATCAAACAGACTTACGCACTTTACATTCGCCTCTCAACTACAGAGATATGATGAGAAATTGGTCGACATTAAGGGATCTACAATCACAACCTATGTTTCCTTAATTGAATTGAATTTGTTTTGATTCGGCATTTTATCCCGGCTTGTATTGTGTCCTTTCATTCGATGGCATACATCTGGAGTAATTTATGTACATTTTACATGTTTAATGGAAGATATTACCTAAACAATGGAACTGCGAGTTATGACAAAAATTTAACCGAAAACTATCAGATACAAGAAACTCCTCCTGCGTGAATGCTGAAGACGTACCACCTCTGCATTTCCCTATGCCGGAGGGATACCCAATAGTCCAGGTCTGGGATGGGGGTATCCCCTAGATCTGCGCAGAGAGGGTGGGGGTACTGTCTAATCAAGGTCAAGCAAAAGAGTGCCCTTCCCAGGGAATACCCCCTCGCCTGGACCTGAACTAGGGGAGTCACTCGACCCGTGGTCCAGACAGACTTGGTATACCCCTTAACCCCGGCTTGGACATGGACTGGACTAGCCCCCCCCCCCCCCATTAGACAAACACTTGTAAAACATTCGAGTTTTTCATGATAGACAAATCTGACAGATCTGTCAGATGTGATGGAACTGAATAAAATGTAATTTTTAAGATTACAATTTAGAATTTAAATGTGAGGAGTATTTAATATTTCCAGTAATTGCTAGATCGTAGGTACATTGTACTTTTTCACGATAGGCTTTTCTGTCAGATCTGACAGATCTAGAGGTGGATTTCTACTCCTTGTTATTGTAGATGTTATTCATTTAATAAAGTAAACCTATTCTTGCAGGGGTCAGCAATCCTGAATAATATTGAACTGTAAAATTTTAATTGTGATAATTCTTAAAAATTACATTTTATTTCTGACATATCTGTCAGATTTCCTTATCATGAAAAACTCAATTGTCAAATAATTAACACAAACAACAGCAAGGAGTAGAAATACACTTAAATATCTGTCAGATGTGACAGATCTGTCAGAAATGCATATCGTGAAAAATAAGATTAACTTCTGGCATTCTTCGGAATGCGGGCGGTAAAAACTCGTGGAGGCTTTTGTTTCTGAAAGAAAAATTCGCCATGGAGGGTATCGGCTGGAAAAATTTTCTCGTACCGAAAAGAAATTAAATTCATGTCAGATATTTTATGACACTTTTTAAATTTTCTCTCTTGCAGGTTGTGTGTGTGCGGGGTGTATTACTTGTTATGTATTTGTTGCAATTCTTGGACTTCTTATTTTACTTATGACCAGAAAATATTTTTGGAGTCTAATGAAAATTGGCAGATTCAGCAGTAGTGAGTATTTCTTTTGAATAGAAATATTTGGTGCATTACGAGACAAAGATCCACTGCCAAAATAGGTTCTTATTTATGAGTTAAACAAGATTTCTCAGCCGTTTTTGCCTTCAGTCGCAATAAGCAGAGGTGAAGTGTGACGTTCTACCGTTTCAGAATCGAACTACGCGTACAAAGCGGTTATGAAGGATCTCAGCAAGACCGCAGATGACGAAACAGATGATGATTTTTAAGCAATACATCAGAATGTCTCTGCATACATCTTTATTGCAATATTTTATAAAGAAGAGTATTGTTGGTTACTTTCATGTTTTTAGTATGGCAAAATGTACAAGATTGGGGGATTTAGCAGAAAGGAATTTCGGGTAGATTAATGTAATACACTTTTTCAGGGTCATCCTACTCCGGAAAAGTGATTTTCTATGAGCATACAATCGAAAAATGTTAAAATTAAAGTGATATCTCTCATATGGTAGATTTATAAAATGAATCAAAATTGTACACAAAATAAAACAAAAAGATTTCTGTGTTGATGTTTCAGATAAATTTGCTAGAATCTTAACAAAAAAAAGTCTTGTATAACCCTTAATGTAGAAACTTCTGCACTTAAAGAAAGAATTTGCCAATGTATACGCAGTTTACAGTGTGTTCGATAAAGATTAGTCGACAGAAATGTATTATTTGTTTTTTTGTATATATGTTTCAAAGGAAATAATTACACATTACATAAACAGTAATCGAGAATATATTACATTAATTCGGTGACGCATTTTTGTGATGGAAAATGATGCGATGGTCTGCGTGTATGGTGGAAGGTCAATGTCTTTACATCTGCTCTTTTATTTACAAACCAATCCCCAGAAAACAACGTTTACAATCCAGTTTTTTTAAAAGTTAGACAAAATTAACATTGTAGGGTTTCCCAAATGAGTACCTCTGGTTGGAATAGATCCGGGTTCATGGGGTCGTACATTACATGTAAGTCTGTGAGGTTTAAGATTCACACGTCGTGCTCTATTGATCCCGAGTAAATAACCGGAGTCAAAAAAGTCCAAAAAACACCAAAAATGATTTGCGTCGTTGACCCAATTGGTGGCACGTAAATGACGTCATGGCAACATTCTCCTGTAAACAAATTCTAACCAATAACTATAGGTTAAAGTAGGCCTAATTTTCATAAAACTGCTAAGGGCTAGAACAGGATGTTTAGGACCATCCGACTCAACCAATAAGGTGACTCTAACGAGCCACCAACAAGTGAGTTTGAAGATCTTCTTAAATAACACGTATCAGAATAGCTCAATGGTAGAATATTTGACTGATCCCCAGAGGAACTCATATCTAATCCCACTAGGGATAACTTTTTATTGCTACAATTTTGTTGCTGTCACTTAGTAAAGCCTAAAATGCCAATTTTATGTGCTGCTGAAACCTGGCATGAGAGATACCTCCGCTTTATCCAGCACCTTGTGATTTTTCAAAAGTACACAAAAACACTGAACCGACTAATTTTCCATATTCCTGTGGAAGTGAATCCAGAGACCCAAGGAAACTACATCCACACAGGAGACTGCATGACACTCACCAATTTGCCAATTTACAAATTTTCCTGTGTCACTTTTCTATGTTAAAATGGGCAAATAAAGGTAATTGAATAACTCAGCAGGTATTACAGCATATTTCAAGTTATGTTAAAAGTCCAATAACTTATTTTAGGTTATATAAATTCTCTACGCATACCATATGAACCTTCTCCATGCAATACTAATACAAATGCCTCAGAATTTCCTATACGTGTGTCGTGATTTGTTTTCTCTGACGATATCTCTCGAGGTCAGCCATGTCCTTTGCTATGTAGACTCGGAAGGGACTGCCTGGGACATGGTCTCCAGACCAAATCACATGAACCAGGTAGACCCCGGGCTCCCGAGGGTCGTATCTGCACAATAAACTTCTGTTTAGTTTTCTCGTCTTTACTTTGAATGCACCTGCAACAATTACAAGTATATACCGATTGAGAAATTGAAAGACGGTTCAGAAGTTCACATAAGGTTACAGTTTATAGAGTAAGGCTAATTTTGAATGTTTTTGTCAATCATGAGTTTTTGTTTCTTCATCGCCAGTTGTGAAAGGTACTTTTGGTTCATGTTAAAAACTATCAAGGAAAAAGTACCCGAATTGCCTCTGTTGGCCAAAAATAATCCACGAACATCACATACCTCTGGGTCCTCCCACCCTAAATTTTATTTCTCCAGGTCCAGCTTCCTGAGTGTCCACTATGAACTCTCCTTGTTCCCCCTGGAAGTTGTACAGTACCCCGTCATCCAATCCGGGACCTCGCGCCTTCACGAAACCAGCTGGTGAAACGCGTAATGTGAACGGACTTCCTGCGTTATCAAATTCAAATGAAATATTTTAGAAACTCGTGATTTTAGTAACAAGGCAGTCCTGCTGCGTGACCGCAAGAGGCGTACCACACGCGGCGTAGCTCACTTGCCTTCCTGTCCGGGAGGGGGGGGGTAGTACCGCCCCCCCCCCCGTCCTCTCCGGGGGGATACCCTTGTCCTAGGTTGGGGTACCCCCTCCCCCGGACAGGAAAGTAACCTGGGACCAGAGATGGGGTGTGATAGAAAATAAGTCAATACCATTATAAAACTCTCTCGATCTTGAGTTACTGTTGGCTAAACTTACGTGGAGTTTTTTTCTCTTTTACAGGAAGATATAAGCAAAAAGAATAATAAAACCAAGATTTCATTGAACATTTGGCTGGTTTTTGCCAAGCAGTCATTTGCACGATGAATGTAACTTGTTTTCGAACAAATACAAAAACGAACTTGTTTGAAACCAAAACAATTAGAATATATAATGAAATTAATTACTTAGAAAATAAATATAGTGTTTTAAAAAGCAATCAAAGAACCAAAATATTACAGGAACAGCACAGGGTAGGTCTCCTGTAATTTTTTCTGGATTGAAGAAAGTAATTGGACGAAAATACACAGCAGATAGATCTCAAGTATTTTACGACTTCTGATCTTTGGCAAAAAGAAAACAGTTAAGTTTTTCTATAATTCGGCTTTTGTGTTAAATCCTGGCAGAATCCTGCCAGCATTCATGGAGATGAGCAAAATAAACTCTGCCAAAAATTGCCCCCAATAGGGATTGAACTCAGGACCTCTTGATCATTGTGCCAATGCTCTACTGACTGAACTAAGTCACTATTTAGTTGCCAGTCTGAATCTTCATGGCCTTTATAAAGCCATGCTCTATTGATTCTAGAAAAAACCAGTCCAAAATGTGAAGTGGTGAATGAAACAAAGCTCACTTCAGACATCTCCTGCCCAACACATACCTGCCTAGCACAGTCAGTAGAGTGTTAGAGTCATGATCAAGAGGCCCTGGGTTCAATCCCATCTGGAGGCAATTTTTGATAGAATTTATTTTGCTCTTCTCCATCAATGCTGGCAGGATTCTGCCAAGATTTGGAAGAAAAAGACGAATTATAGAAAAACCCGAGTTGCAGCCTTCCTCTCCTGACCGTAGAACCACATTCGAAATAACCCACAACAGAAAATCGACATATAAAACAACCACTTATATGTTTGGTTCATCTTCAATCATCCCTTTTTGAACATTTTGACGAAAGAACGTCCATGATATACTGATAATAATCACGTATTAGAAAACTGATGTGCCCCACACATAACTTATAATCTCTCCCAAACTGAACACAAACTTGACAGACATGCCAACATCATCAAAAATATGGTGGCAAAATAGGCAATTGGTCCTACCTGGAATTGACTGGTTTTCGTATTTAATATGTAGTTCGTGGTTTCCAATGTCTTGTGCCTGAACAACGAGTGTGAACGTTCCATCTCTATGATCCCTCAGTTCACAGTATGCGTTATTTTCTGGGCCCTCACAATATACTGTTAATTCGCCTGTTTTTAAAAAGTTCATTTCAAACCAATTCTAGGACAGTTTAAAATGGTCTTCTTCAAGAAAGACAGACTTATTCCTCAAGTTGTGAAAAAGTGCGTAATTCAAGCTTTTGTATATATAAATCTTAGGTTTTTTTAACTGGAGATATACATATATTCTACTAAAAGTGTAAAAGGATTTACTGATCTCCACAGAGATTGTGATATTTGATTAATTCAGGTCAGTAGGGTCCAATATTTGAATAGTCTCCATGGTGATTGCGGTAAAATGGATCATCACCCAAAAGATATATATTGCAAAGAGAGAAGTACTGTGTTCTTAAAATACTTTACATTGATTACCTAGACGGATAATCCCATTTTAATAGCTTTTAAATAAAAATAAGTCATCCTGAGCATTTCTTAATTGTAGTCAATCCCTTAGAATGAATGAAAATCTTAAAAAGTAAAAGTTTTTATATATTTCATATATCTTATTTGATTGTAGAGGTCTAAATATATTTGTTCTTTTCAAAAACATTTTACTACCAAATTGATCTTCATATTACAATTACAAAAAGACCTATCAAATGAATGTTAAACCTTTAAACTGCTATGAAAATACTGTGAGTTTTTGTTAACTGTTCAAATCAAAATATGCAAAAAAAAAATTCACTACTATGATAATGAATTTCTATAAGGCCAAAAATGTAAAGGTCAAAATTTCTAACCAGGACATGTTTCAATAATATTTACATACTTTGTATTTTCGATAAAAATATTTGACAATTAGATAAAAATATTTAGATAAAAAGCAACATCTTTGAAAATCGTGCCCAATGTACTAGCCCTAAGGGGCATACATATTTAGATTGATTCGCATAAAAATGTTATTAGAGTCCAACCAAGAAATGGGATGTACAAACAATTTTGAAAAAGTTTTTCTTCGTAACTTCAATGTCTGTTTTATTCAAGAAAAAACATATTTGATTGACAAGGCTTAATTACCGCGAGAAACAACTATCTGCCAAAAAAACTGACAGTTAAACTTCTAGCAATGTGCCTAGTACGTGTCACCATTTATGTTTCGCCAAGAGTGAACGAACACTTTTACTTTTCAATTGGAAAGTCGTATTAATGGCGAAGGGTACCTGGTCCTGCACCTCTGGTGTCTATTAATGCCTCTATGTTGTGATTGATGTATCCAAAGTGCAGTCCTTCACCACTCACCTGCACCTTAGAAGGGTCTGTTACTGTTGTGCTACTCATTTTCTGCTTTCCAACATTCTACAAAAGGTCAATATAATTTTTAAAACTGCAGTTTGAACAGGGCTTCGATTTTGCTCAACTGCGCACATAAAATGTACGAACATCAATGCCACATGCAGGAGAATTTTGCAATGTACCTCCCCCATTATACTTCCTCTGTGTCCACGATGGGCTCCCTCTGAAGGACCAATCTGGAAAAAATGCATAAATTACTCAAATCTTACCTTTGAACTTCCCGTATTCTGACTAGGAATATTCATGATGTGCTCTTAAGTTAGTGTGACACCGAAATAAAATCCATACGTGAAGATCACTGGCTGTTTTCAATAAACCTTTATCCGTTAATCTTACCTCTTTGTCCTTTTTAGCTACTGCCACTGGTACCTTTTTAGCCTCTTTGTATCTCCTTTTTACGAACAGCATGATATATGATAAGGATCTGACAACCCTTTATGTTGCCGTATCTAGATTCTATTATTCCAATAGATAAAAAGTGAATTTGTACAGATCTATCTTCTCTTCATGAAAGTTTTGGTGCTCTAACAGCCTCCTGATCTTGTTATTAAGTGTCGGTCGATGTTGATTGGATTTAAGTAATATGCAGAAATTTGTTAAAAGCTTTTTCAAGGATGAAAATCAATTTATTTCAACTCACCATTAGTCATGGTTGGTGCTCGATCGAGACTGAAATCCTGATTATTGTTGATCCGTTATTTATAGAAGCGTTTCTTAAGAACCTTTAATTACACTCACCAAGTCTGCTCACCCCTGACCATTCTAATTTATAGCATGCTTGACATTGAAAATCATGCATTGTTATTCCGGTGAAATTTATTTTTAAACGAGTACATAAATCAAATATTTGTAGCCTACATAGCACCTTTGGTTGTAAGTAATTTCCAGTTGTCCAATTTCATATCACAATTAGTATCTAACATTCAATATAGTGGAGCAAACCTATTGGTTGCATGACTTTACGATAAACCGTGTATTTTTTATTAATAGAGTAACTACGTGTACATGCTTTCCCCAGATGAACAGTAAAATAAATTTGAAAGATGCAAATAAAAAATCTTCTCTGATGTTCCATGTTTTATGTAATGCCATGTTCTGAGTATACTGACATTTCAAAAGCATTCCTTTTAACAGTGCTGCAAAAGGCTCTTACTCAGTGAATCCAGTTTGAAGTGTGATGACAAAACAGGGGGCTGAGGGAATAAATCCAAAAATACACTAAGTAAACAGAAATGCTTACTGCCTGAGGTGACCATTAACAATCCCTGTGAATGATTACATTCGCTTTACCAGCATTTCATATCTATATGTTTTAAAAAGTGCGAAAAAGGATGCCTTTTTAGTAGGTGATACAGGCCACAAAAACTGGGGTAGTTCCTGTTAGTGTATTTGTAATCTGCCAAGAATTTCAAAAGCTTGGAAAGAGGAGTTGTATTACATATATTCCTTGTTCATATTTACCTTTACATCATCATTTATGTATTTATTGCAAATGCATGTCAAGGATCCGCATTATGTTTGCACTTTAAAGCGGATAATTGTGTTGAATTTATGCAGCTGGAAACCACATACTGCATCCCTTTTCATAATATCGATATTAAACAAATTTGCATAAAATGCGTACACGTGAAATAACTTGCATGTGGAGATATTGAATTACACACTGTGAACCATAATTCAAACCATGGTGTTTGAAAAACATGGTAAACCATGGCCTAAAGGAAGTACGTTTTGGGTAGTATTGTAAATAATTGATTAACAAGGCGTGCTGTAAGTGCGCGCTTCAACACGCAGCATCTCACAGTGTCAGAGCCAAATCACATTTGGCAGTATGTTCAGGAAATATTGTCCGAAAGATTTCTTCTCCAGTTTACCGCAGTCCGCAGCGGTGTTCCTTTCGCTTGATTCTTGTGTAATACGTTTCTTTTACTCGTGAAACTGCAATGAGGCGTGTTGCAGCAAATTTGACTTCAACAACAGTTATGTAGTATCGATTGATTGTCGCCATGCTTGTCAAATGAATTTTCGTTTCATTTGTATTTATTAATGAACGCGTAAAATACTGTACTCGTGTCTTCAGCATACGATGATGGAATTTCCAACCACCTTGCTATGGTTTTCTTCATTGTGACACCTTTAGCAAAACTGTAGGACTCATCTCTTGAATACAAAGGACAAGATCGGAGGCCTCAGGTGCATTCTTGTCAAATGAATCAAAATTTATAATGTGAATTTAAAAACAAAAAGTAGAGGAAGCGACCCACCTACCAATGACGGTGAGCCGCAATTCTTACCTGAAATTTAAGACTATTAGCAGTTTACATCACTGATTCTAGGGTTAACACATGCTTAAAATGTCACATAAAACTGTTGATGTATTGCATTGTATTGTTAAGTAGGTGGTATATTGATTCGTATTGCGAACAACAACTAGTTCCACCAGACTACACAGACACCTGCCCTGAATGCGTAATGTGCACACACTGAACAAGTCAACTTTGTGCACGGATGTTTACTCATGTTATATCATACTATTTTATTAAATAATTTAGGCTTAGTTTTGGACTTCGATATTTATCTGTGGTATATATAATATCTCTGAATATATATTTTATAAGAATTAATTCAAATTAATTTGCACAAGAGAGCACACAGGAACACGCCTCGTTCTTTTTGGTTTCGAGAATTTTTTTTAACAGCCAGTTCCCGCACACTCGTGAATGAGTACATGCGGATACAGAGTGTCTCAAATCCTTTGGTGTTCTATATATTCAAAGCACGAATGTTAAACAAGGTAATAAATTTATTTTCAAATATAAATCAATTGTCTGTGCTTTTGTAGTGTTTTTACCTCGCTGGAGATCGGGTCTATGGTAACAATATTCCAGGGTATCAATTTATAATGTTAACAAAAGGATAAATGCCTCACTCCATCAATTCCGACACTTATTTTTCCCGATCCATTTCCATCAGTTCTGTCACCTTTTCAGGGTTAAAATTGGCAGGTTATGTGAATTTTGGAACTGGAAAAAATCACTTTTCTTTCTTTCCAACCTTCAGCATCAGATTCCAATTTAATTTTAATTCCATGATAAGACCATGTAAATAGTTGTGTATATCTCCAAACATCAAAATTAAATCAGGTCAACAGAAAAGAACAGAAATTTGAATAAAAACTTTTCAAGTGAAATTAGAAATACTCCTCAATTGATTTCTGACAAATGGATGCTAAAAGCCTACACTCCGGATGCAACAACAGGAATAGTAAGGTAATGTTTTCAGTTTGTTTGTCTGTTACCCGAGGAGGGGGTACCCCAGTCCTAGGTTCTTTCTCTAGTGTCTGGTCCCAGGTCCTTTGTGGGAGAGTGCCCAAGTCCCAGGTTCTTTCTCTGGGTCTATATCCCTTTGGGTGGGGGCTTACCCCAGCCTCTGGTCCCATGTCCCTTACAGGGGTACCCAAGTCCTGGCTGGGGGCACCTCAGGCCAGACCTCCTCCCAGTCATGGTGGGTACCCTCTTGGGCAGGACTGGACTACCCTCCCCACCAGGACTGGGATACCCCCATCAAGGGTGGGGTAGCCCCCAACCAGGACTGTGGTACTCCCAGCCAGGGTGGGGTATCCCCCCAGGATATGTTATGCTTCGGGCAGTATGCCTTGTGCGGTTTCCAACAGGAGGACTTTCTTGTTTTTGAAGATTGTCCGTCCGTGTTTCACTAACGCTTGCTCTTTGCAGAATGTTTTGAATGATAAAATGACACAGACCTACATACATAAATGTCAACGTATAATCAAAAAGAAATCTTGTCAAATTAGAATCTTTATTGAGCCTTTGTGGGTTGAGTAGAAAACAAAAGTTTGTAGAAGCGGATTACTCACATACATAAGGCAATGTCCCCTTCTCGTCTTTCGTTTCTTGAAGGATACTTTCTTCATCATGCCTTTCATTGTGTTCCTCAAAACAGATTCCCCTTTTAGATATTCAACGGCCTTATTTGGCAAATATTTTGTGGCCAAACCTCAATCAGTAGAAAAATGGCTCTATTTTTCTTGTTCCCAATGGTAAACACTGCACAATTGTAACCGTTTACTTGAACATGATTTTGGCAAGTTTAAACGATTTATCCCATTATCTCAGTGTAAACTTTTCTCTCAACATGTATTCACGGAAAAATACCCTTTATATCCGTCAGCTACGTGGTCTCACAAGGGTATCAAATAGACCAGCTGGATGAACGATTTACACTTCAGGCTCAAAATTTCACATTAAGGCCCAGTCAATGGTAACTTTCCTTAAAGATGTAATATTTTCCACGCAGAATTTGCAAGATGTTTGAAAAGATTTTCATGGGAAGTTAAACCTAATAAGCTTACGCACTTAAAGAAGTTGGTGTAATCTCTGACGAGTTTCTGGCACTGATCACAATTAGTCTGATTGTGCTTGGAATACTCAATGACGGTATCATTCGAGTTTTCCCTAAAATAGATCATTCTGCCAGAATTGTAGATCATTCTGCCAGAATTCTATTGGTTGAATATACCATTAGATCAGTTGTTGAATTAAAGATTTGCCAAAGATTTCACAATGCTTTGGTAAAATAATTTTGAAAACATGATAAATATTTATCAAAATAATATTGAATGTATGGTAAATTTTTATCAAATATTTGGTAAAGTTTTATTTTACCATAAAGTTTAATGTCACCACAAGTGATCCCTTGCCTGCTTTTCCAGGCAATGAGCAAGATGTTGGTCATAAAAATACAGTCAACACCTATTTGTGTTACAAAGTGTGCAAGGTGCATGACATTGTCTATTTAGGAGACCAGTATGCCAATGCAGAGAAGTCTTGACATCTTAGCTTCAGGCATTTCTGCCTAAAACTGGTGTCTCAATTAAATTTTTGTCAAAGTTTGGCAAAGATTTGGTAATGATGCAGTTACATTCCAAGACACCATTTTTATGCAGAAATGTCTGAAACTAAGGTGTCATGCCTTCTCTGCATTGCAAACTGGTCTCCTAAACAGACATTGTCATGCACCTTGCACACTTGGTAAAACAAATGTTTACTATGTTTTCATGAGTAAGATCTTGCTCATTGCCTGG
>JBCAUG010723721.1:0-12402 GCA_038406175.1 Haplosyllis leylae
ATAAAAGTCAGGGAAAAATGAAAAAAATACTGGAAAAGTCAGGGAATTTCATCAGAGGAAAAAAGTGGGAACCCTGAATTAAAGTGATGATTTAATTTCATTTAGACATTTTGGAATCCACCAAGAGGCACCTGAATTCGTAGAGATGAGTGTAGAACAAGAGATCCTGGAAACCGGTATCAAAGTGGTAGACTTGCTCGCACCTTACGCCAAAGGAGGAAAAATTGGTGTGTATGATCTGCCAAACTAGTTGCAATTCCTTTCGGTTTGTAGTGTTTCAGAAGGATAATTTATTAGTCGAATTAACAGCACAAGATTGCTATGATGACATTGTTTGGCACTGGGCTATGAAAAAAAACGTGATTCCAAGGCCAACACTGAGCAGCTTAGTAAATTCCTAAGGTAAGAAGATTGCACGGTTTCTGTAATTTAACTTAACCCCCATAACATGTTTCCAGGATTGTTTGGAGGAGCAGGAGTAGGAAAAACCGTACTGATTATGGAACTGATCAACAACGTGGCGAAGGCTCACGGTGGTTACTCAGTGTTCGCCGGTGTGGGCGAGAGGACCCGTGAAGGAAACGACTTGTACCACGAGATGATTGAGTCCGGTGTAATTGACTTGAAGGGTAAAGGATCTAAGGTAATGTCATCCGAGGCACAACTAAAGCGACGCCATACAGACATGTTATGTTTACATCAGCCCATAAAATCACCAGGCCTTTTTTCCCACCCCACTCCCACAAATTTAAGTCTCGTGTAATTAAACACGTGAACCTAAGTATTTTTGCCACCGCACGGAGAAAACGGGGAATTCGTATGTTCATTTTTCCAGACAGGGAAAAACACGGGAATTTGTCAAAAAATATTAAAAACTTACATTTACACAGGAGAATTTATCTCCAACATGGGAAACATTTTGAAGGTTAAAAGTTAAAGGATACACCAGGGTTATGGTGGGATGTTTCTGTAATCTTTTGACTTTTGTAGCAAGTTTTCAGTTGGCAAACTGGGAAATCAAGAAGTTATTGTAATTGTAGTTCAGAGGGGATAGTAGTATGCCTCGCTTAGAAAGTATTTTAACACCAAAAAGACACAGGGAAAAAGTTGAGAATTCGGGAACAGCACGGGGAATTTTATCTTGATCGGAGTGTGGTAACCCAGTTTTTCTTGCACAACTCTGTGGCCCCCAAGTTGATCCACCGAATCACCATGAAACCAGCCCCGCAACTCCATGGAAATGTGCGTGAAAGGTTGTTGACGTGGTTGTTGCAGGTGTCTCTGGTGTACGGACAGATGAACGAGCCACCAGGCGCCCGTGCCCGTGTCGCCCTAACAGGACTCACCGTGGCCGAATACTTCCGTGACGTAGAGGGACAAGACGTGCTGCTCTTCATTGACAACATCTTCAGATTCACCCAGGCCGGTTCAGAGGTAAAACCATGACCATTGTAAAGTAACGAATAAGATTTAACTTCCAAAACTGTTGAGCTGAAAATGATGACATTGTTTGGCACTGGGCTATGATAAATCAATGATTCCAAGGCCAACACTGATCAGCGTTTATCTATGTAATCAAATTAACATGATTTAACAATGGTGTGTTTCAGCTTTTCCATTTGAATTGTCTACTTACAGAAAGCAACCTCGAAATCACGAACAAGAAAAACTGGATGGTTTCAGTGTCATAGTTAGATTTTAATGCAAATGTATCAAATTGGTGTCAATTTAAACATGGGCTGTTGTATCTGACATCTAGGTATCCGCCTTGTTGGGACGTATCCCGTCCGCTGTAGGTTACCAGCCAACACTAGCCACTGACATGGGTACCATGCAGGAACGTATCACCACCACTAAGAAGGGATCCATCACCTCGGTACAGGCTATCTACGTGCCGGCTGACGATTTGACTGATCCTGCTCCCGCCACCACATTCGCTCACTTGGACGCCACCACTGTGTTGTCGCGTGGAATTGCTGAGTTGGGTCAGTAGCTGACATTTGTTATGTGCTGTCCCACCTACCATAAGTAAAAAGTCAGAAATTATAATGGGCATGAACTTGGTGCACAGTATGCATTTCGGAAGGGTCACTTTATATCAGCAATGCGGTTTACTTTTGGGAAAGGATTAGTATGACCTGCTTTCCGTGCATCAAGATATTGGTCTCAGTCCTGGAACAGGAACAGCTCTTTTGTTGTAATCGTTCATTCACATTGACCAAGTTAAAAAGTCCAATCGCGACACCATCCCCTGCATTTCCACTACTAGTGCATAATATCGGTCATTGTGAACACTTTACCACAATTCTTTATCATCCATTTCATTTCTCGGAGCCTGACTTATTCTCAGTTAGCGTGAACACACAAGAAGCTGATTCAAGTTGTAATCGAATTTAATATTGGAATACTGATGTAAAATGTCTTGCGTTTTCTTGTAGGTATCTATCCTGCTGTGGATCCACTGGATTCTACATCTCGTATTCTGGATCCCAACATCGTCGGAGCCGAACATTACAACGTTGCTCGTGGTGTGCAGAAAATATTGCAGGTTAGTTCAACTAAATTTTAGGGGAAATGATCAATTGTGATTCACTGTTATTAAGCTGAAGATGATGATTTTGTTTGGCACTGGGCGATGAACAATCGACGATTCCAAACGCCAACACTGATTAGCTATGGCACTGTATCCTAGATATATTTTATCATTGATTCTAACCCGCTGAGGCCTTCTTAGTTGGACCAGACCAAGGTCCTTGGTCTGAGTGAACCAAGGCCCTCTCCCTATAATGCATTCCAGTGGGAACTTGGTTGACTTTTTACCCTAGGGCAAAATAGCTTTGTGGCATGTCCAAAGTTTTTGCTGCCAAAATATCAACATTACCGGCCAGCCAACTGCTTGCTTCGGTGTCTAAAAAGGCAAGTTCCCTTGAAAGTAACCTTCAGATCTGTCTCATTTTTGGCCAATATAGACAATAATGTAAGGACTCTTCGGTTAGAAGAGCAAGCCCTCGGACTCGGCCAAAAAGACAAGGGCCCTTCACCGCCCTTGGTCTGATTCAACCAAGCCAATAACTCGAGGATGATCTTTAAATCAACAAGCCATTTTAAATTCACTCGGTACTCCTTCCAAGTTGTACTTAATTTGAAGAAATGCTTGTTTTCATCTGAACGGCCGTATATGTACTCTTCTATTTACAGGATTACAAGTCCCTGCAGGATATCATTGCCATCTTGGGTATGGACGACTTGTCTGAAGACGACAAGCTGACCGTATCACGTGCGCGTAAGATCCAGCGTTTCCTGTCGCAGCCTTTCCAGGTACGGCCGACATTGATGCATTTGTGTTTTGTATTGCGATTTACCAGTGATTTACCACTTGAATTGCTCCGTAGTTAAATTTCTAAAATTTTAGTGAAATTACTACGGCAATTTCTTGTATGTAGATTTTATTGAGGCTAATTTAGTCCGACAGCTGTTTCAGTTGCTTTTCATCAGGAACCAACATTGTTCTTTCCAGGTGGCTGAGGTTTTCACTGGTTCCGCTGGCAAATTGGTTCCCCTCGCCGATTCAATCAAGGGATTCAAGATGATCTTGGAGGGTAAACACTTTAAAAAAATTATTGAATAATCTATTCTGGCGGGTGTCTTCTCAACCATTTACAGTGTTTATCAATGTCAAACTTGAATGGACCTACACTCGTTTTCTGTATTTGCATTTACATTACCTTTGACGGAATGTTGTGATTCATCTTTATTTCACAAGTCAACTTAAATGCAGTGAGTTTATTTGTGAATTGTGTTTCAGGTGAACTTGATAACCTTCCGGAAGTAGCCTTTTACATGGTCGGGCCCATCGAGGAGGTCGTTGAAAAAGCTCAGCGCCTCGCTGATGAGCGATAAACAACTACATAGTGCCATCTAGTGATAGTTACCCGTAGCAACCAACATGAATGACGTCACCAATGGTTACTGTTTGTGTTGATGAGACGGGTTATTCCATGAACATTTTGTACCCATTTCATGGGGACCATCAATCTTGCTTTATGCATCAAGCTGTCAAGAAAGAACCAAAGTGATTTTCCCGGTATTTTCGCCGGAGAAACTCTTGGGGACATTTTGTATTTATCACGTTGATGTTGGTTTTTCTTTTTTTCCAAGCTTTTCTCAAAAGTAATGATTCAGTGTAAGATGGATTGCATGTTGTACGCGAATTATAAACACAGGCATCTGATGCAGTATTCAAATCCAAGTGTACATATGTTTGACAAGATTTACACCATCTTATTATTAAAGTTGTAAATACATGTAACTGTTCGCGCTGTTTTCATCTTCTGTCGGTACTGGCTGCAACGCAAATAGGTGTAGATGTATACCCCTCGTAAGTTAAAAATAACCTAAAATTACATAGATATTTGTTATTCATAGAAAATAGTCCTCAAGTTTAGACACAAAAACAAAGAAAATACTCTTAAATCAACATTTACGTAATGGCAGATAGGATGAGCATGTTGTTAGAGGTGAAGTTAAAACAGTGGACAATGAAACATCTGTGTACAATGAATGAATGCTCCCAGATCCACTAAGTACGGCTCGTAACATCCCGGCAGGATGTGATGAATTCAATCTGTTTTCATCTTCACAGAAACAACAGTCCCTTTCTGTACGTAAAACATGAGAAAATAGTCGATTTTTTGGGCTGAAAAGTTACGATTTAATTTACGAAATAATTTTCGGAAATACCAATATAATGTAAATGAATATGTTCTTTGAGTAACGGTAAAAGTTTGAAGCAATAGTTGTATTTATTATGTTTTCTTCTAACAATATGAATATTTGCTTGTAAGGACAATAGTACTTTTTACTCTGGTAAATGAACAATGTAACACTTATGAATGTTGGTCAACTAGATGCTGCGATGATTAAAAAAAATTTTGAGAGAAACTGGAATTTTGTGGTTTGTTATTTTTTAACCGTTTGGTTACTATGGTTACCGCTAGCGCGAACCATATAGTGTTGGCCAGAGCAAATTTGAATGGCATAAACATCGGGAATAAGGTCAACGCCACCACCACCCCTATCATATTGAAAAACATGTTTTGTGTAGTGCGGAATCTGGAGCACAGCCTACATGCTGCATAGGTTGTGTTATGTGGAGCTGCACCCCCTTTGAAAGAGATTGCTAATGTGCGGGAACCACTGAGCCCCAATCAGGGGCGCATCGTTATGGTTCTTAGCTGTGCAACGGGAAACCACACATGGGTTTTTGCCTTACTGTGTAGACCAAAACTTTCAACAAAAATCCCTCCCTCTCTGAAATGTGGGACTTCGCACTTTTTGGCCTCAGGGAGTCAAACCCCTCCCCACCAAAAATACGAGATTTTGTCACTTTTGGACAAAGTTGGTCAAACCCCATCCTCCAAATGTGGAACTTTGTAATTTTGGACTCTGGAGCTAAGGTTGGAAAGTGGATTAACCCCCACACCCTCTTAAAAAATATGGGACTTTATTGGACTCTGGAACAAAAGTGGGTCAACTCTTCCCCAACCACCACTACCAAAAATATGGGATTTTTTTTAGGGCGCCTCGTTTGTCCTGGTATAAAAAGTGGCTTCAGAACTGAGCACGGTGTCGCGAAAAGTGCAGAAAGTTACATTCAGCTCACTTGCTATATTTATGTAAATCAAAGAAATTAAAATCTGCAAAAGCGGAATGCTGGGGCAAACTTGAAGCCAAACAACAGTACCACTCAAGAAAGCAACTTTCGCTGCAAAACTTTCCATCTCTATTCACCGCAACAAATACCATTATTGTATTTAAAAATTTATTGACCTGAAAGGCAATGCTCTGTCACAATATCAACTGATAAGCACAAATTACATGTAAGTTGATTGGAAAAAAGGAAAAAAATATAACCATTGTTATATGCAACCTCGTTCTCTGCTAAATGTTCATCCCAAATGCGTGCACAACCACTTTTTTTGTCATCTTGCACCTATTATATCATTTCTAGTTTCATCGGTACATACATCAAATAATAACTCGTTTTCCAAACCGTCCAAAGTGAACAATTTGCTTGACAAGCTTGTGAAAAGCCATTGTACAGCAGTGCCCAAACAAGTTTTTTCTACAAGTAACTGTATTTTCTCAGATGTTTTTGTATTGTATATGAAAAAATACTACTATACTTATGTACAACTGAAATCTTTGGCTAATGTTATAAAAAATGAATATTTCTTTTGTATTATTATTCTATGAGAATATAATAATACTCTACAACAACAAACTAATATAAGGCAATATAACACAAAATAATATTAATCAATATAAAAGGCACTAATTGTACATGATAAACACAAAAAAGCCTACTAACGAAAAAAAAATGCAACTGAAAACAAACCGTACATAAATTCTACTAAATGACAAAAACGTGACCAGTTGTATGTACAAGTTAAACTAACGTAACAAGAATAACCTGACAGCAAGAGGAGCCTTTTTGAGGCAGCCACTGAATTTTACCTACGAAATGTATATCACGTTTTCACTATTTACTTGCTCCCAGCACTGTTTTGCTATTTTCAATCAATGCAGTGGCTGGCCAAACAAGGCCCCATGTACTTTGAAACATTTTTGTTCTGTCAATGAGAACAAAATGGGTATGACTAATTGGACGAAATGAGTAAATGCTCCTACATTTAAATTAAAATGAGTTACGATTAAATCTGAACTAGTTCAACAGCAGTCAAACTTTCAGACTTGTGTCAGAAGTCTGTATAAGGAAGGGAATGCTTACAGAGGGAACTAGTTCAAATTTGTCTTTCAGCACACTTAGTTACACATGTACAAAAACCTATTAGGCCATACTTAACATGTAAAAATTATGTACACTTTCAATATTACACAAACTGATTTCAAGTAAATTTCCTTTCATCACTAAATACTATTACTTGCGGGAAAAAAACGGTACAAATTCAGAGATCAACGTACATGTACTTTTCAGTTTATCAAAAAGGTAATTTGGATCTAGCTTCTGGTTCATTAACAAGAGATTTTCCTTCCTGTTTTCGCTATGTCAAGCGAGGAATATTCGATAAATTAATATTGTGCTTCTTACAATTTTGTTACAACTTTGTGGGGGCGGAAAAATAAATTCAAGTTTTCACCACAAGTGGAACGTCGTCAAAATATGTTCAAAATACATTTAATCAAATATTTTATTGAGGTGAGCACTAATAATTTTATGTCTTTACTTCTGTTGCTATTTTTGTGATCTTTCTTAACAATATCACACTCACGCATACTTACATGCTAACAAATGCTCACAATTAATCTAAATTAGCTACATTGTGGTTAACATATCAAAATGAAAATACACAGGGGAATTTACAGGAAGCATGTTTAAGCAAAAAATTAAAACAAAGCACCCCGTGTTACTTCTTCGCTTTTGTAAGTTTTGCAATGAACCATGACAACCGGGATATAAGTCCTGAAACAACTTCTCAGATATAACCGTGTTCATCGCGCATCCTCTGTCACCTGAAGACGTGCCAACAGAAATTCTACTGTGCTGTGTTTATCTTTTTATTTTTCTTACCCTGAGATACAATCATCTACATCGTGAAAGAATAGCGGGACATTGGACTGCAGAGCAATGCATGGGAATAAGATCAACAGTCCAATCATTTTTGAAAGCTTGAGTATTTTCACAGTGGAATCACTTCGTATAGCTTGGACCATAGTGTGGACACAACTTTCAATTTTGACATTTTCTACAAACGGGCGTGGGGAGGGGGGAGGGGAGGGGGTGGGGGTTAAACAGCATCATGGATTGTTTACTTTTCGAGGAACCTTTCCTTTGTCCAAACAAACTAGTTTTGTACCTGCAACCAGATCTTTCAACTTACTTTTGATTCTACTGATCTGATTTCCCGCACGAAAAGAACGCCCTTTGAACTTGTTCAATTAGCCATACTTATTTCCAATCATGCTGCCCGCTCACTTGCACTTAACTGACAAAGTTTGCATTCATAAATGCCCTCTGTACTATTGCATTGACTTACACACAAAATGCCTAACTAGAATATTTAGTGACTATGGTATATCAAAAATGTAAAAACAGTTCAACAATTCAACTACAATCAACCTATGTGAATGTGAAAAGTAAACGACATTAGCTTGAGAGTTAACATTATGGGAAAAAAATTCAATTATTTAGCCTTAGTTAAACCAAAGTCATTTTCAGAGAGTACGGAAGTACCATTTAAACCATTGCAGTTAAAACATTATCTCAATGGAGCTTCACATTAAACATCTTCCAGGTTCAATAGGGATGAAGATTGCAAAATCATGCCAGCAGGTAAATAATAGATCTTCAAAAAAAATGGCACATTATGTTTTACTGCAAGTAAATCCCCATTTACAACGAAAACGGTAAACATCACAAAACACGTTATTTGGACACAATTTGTTAAAATTATTCTACACAGCACCATATAGATTTACTTTAATATTATTCTCAAAAAACAATTTGCACTGGTTGTATCTATCACAAAGATCAAGAATAGGGCGTGCCTGATTTTATCTTACGAAGTTGTCAACATTAAATCTGCACTTGCTGCATATCGTTCGTAAGATGCATACAACCTTATTTCTTCACCATCTAAAAATAACATTTATAGCAGTTGAGACAAGAATATCAGGTAGTTCAGACTGTAATATATTCATCATGCGAGATGTACTTCTGCAGTTTGTTCCATTACTTCTGTGCAAGAAATTTTATGAATGCAGTTTTTAAAAAGCAGTTGGAATTTTTTTCCTAGCTCAAGCTTTGTAACCGGAAGCGTAAACAAGGGAATGACCATCTAATACGATAATACAAGTGCAGACTCCACAGCTACATTGAGTGTCAGAAAATTTGAACCCCGAATAAAGGTAACATAATTCCAATACTTGCACAGTGTAATTTGATGGTACAGTAAATGCAGTCTTAATAATCAGTATATTTTTCAGTTGCTTAGTTCATTGTACCCTTTACAGTGGAGATTAACGAACAATTATTTTAACCATTCTACCATTTTACCCTGACTGACAATCAATAGGCAAGAAGCATCTTTCTCCTAAAGATGTCGAATTTTTCTTTCAGCTGCCATAATTGACGCATCTGCATTTTAATCGTTTCTGGTCATCGCACATTGGGGGAGCGGCGAATCTATTGAAATTCTAAATGCAGCTGATTGCAAGAGATCCATACTTATGTACACTAAAACTTGTCACACGCGGACAACCAGTGTGCTCCGGCAAGTGTCCGACATCAATGTAGCGAGGTCTTCTATACATAATTTCATCCGCAGATGGGTTAATAATGTCCGCGTGTGAGAATTTCTGTATGTATCTGTGTCCGCGTATGACCAGTTTTACTGTACAGCTGCTATTCACAGTTAAACGCGACAACCATCGTGTGAATCACTGCGGGTTCGGGATCGTTATGCAATGCATATTGTCCGCACCAAAGAATCTCACTATTGTGGTCAAAATTTTATTGAATATGAACTTATGGTACTTTCACGGCCAAGTGCAAAAGTGATAGGTACTTGCGATTTTGAAAATTCAACTTCCAAATTTTTGCTAACTAAACTTCAAGGGCATTCTCTAGAAAAGTACTTCATGTCGGGTATTCTTAAAAATGGCGACCGTCGAGGCGAGATTCTATTGTACTATTACATTACTGAGACAGATTATCGAGTCCAGATGTGTGAATATCATTTGCACAACCAATTCATTTCTTCGTTTAACCAAATGGTTAATTTACAACTGTACACATTGAATATGTGAACGTCGCAACGTCTTTCGTCAGTGATATGTAAGGTGCAAAGGGAATGTAGTTTCTTTCTTTGTTTTCAAACAAACTATTCCCTGCTTTACTTATTACATATTGATATGCAACAATAATAAAGACGTCAAAGCAATGTGCGCTAACTCAAAAACTCAAGTAATATCATTTGAATCCTACGAAAAGTTTTGTGACCAATAACTACGATATCAATTGTACAAAAGCAAGTAATTAATTTTTTTCGTTTGTAATACTGTCTAAGATAATGCATATTAAAACTTGGGTTAAGCACTTATCATTTAATGTTAATTGTAACAGATCAAAGGCAACAGCTTACTACACTGATGAATATAACATGGGTTCATTTGGAAAGAGATACAGTGTATGGTCGCGTATCCATCTGTTTAGCCTAACACCTTACAGTAAACAAATGAGATGATATTTAGTCCTTAACAATATATTGTAGTAACAGAGACTGTCTGAATATATGTAAATTCTTCTTTATAAAATATAATACAAATATACAAGAACAATGTCACGTTTCTTTCACTGTAACTCAAGTTCTGAACTACGCAGCACATTATTGTTATTATTATTGTTACTGGGACTACCGTTGCCATGGCCACTGAGCGCAGCTGTGTAGTTGTTGTTACTTTGGGAATACGTTGGCGACCGGTTACCCTGGTGATCGGCGTAGCTGGATGTTTTGCCACTGGGTAGATCTCCGTAGCTGGAGGATCGGTTTAACGGAAGTTCGGATGCGGCGACGTGGTGGTATGTTTTGGAGAGTGGACAGAATGCTGAGACGGTTGACGGGATTAGAGGTGTGCTTTCCTTTAGCAGTGGACAATACAACAGAGGTTCCTTCATCACGGGGACTCTTCTGAATAGTAAAACAAAATGAACGATTTGAATCCCTTTTAAAAACCCCATCACATCTTCACAACGATCAGGTTCTGATCGTTGTGAATATCATTTGCACAACCGAGTACACCGCGATGCATAGACGACTGCTTCATGTAAAACGAGTGTTTTAATATTACTCTCAATGATTTTGATGCAAAGAAATATGCCAATATTACCAAACTTATTACGAGTGGGATCCAAAGAGATACTTAGGTTGATTTAATTTAAACAAACAGAAAAGCGAACTAAACATCCAGAAGTTTACTCGACATTTACATTTCTTTGAGTGTGTACATTGTTGCACAAAAGCCTGTGTCATCATCTGATTGCTCAGATGACCCAGGTTATCAGTATATATTAATAGTTGTTAAATACTGAAACCAACAAACCTGGGCTCGTCGATGATCTTTACTTTCTCGCAACCATCTGGAGGTTCCCTTGCGAACGAGAATGTTTTGTTTGGTCTTGGACTTGGAGCGCACTTTTCCAACAAAGTGTTCATGGCTGAAAGGTGGTCCGGGGAGATGGTATCCATTTCCTCTCCATCAACTGCAAAAAGAAAGGTAAAGGAATAAATAAAATGCAGCACAGATCATTCTGAATAACCGCACCAGGAGTTATCCTGTCCTCCACTGTCAGCGTTTTGAAGAATAGGTTATTAATGCTGGCTCTCTCACAGATGTTAAATTTGGAAGCAGAGTAAGACTGCTTGAAAATTATACATCTTAAGTAAACAGGCGAAATACAGGCCACTAGAACTTGATCGTGCAAAACAATAACATTTCTTGGAAACCATTTCTGTTTGAGAAAATAACAGTGGTGAAAACAACCTAAATTTGCAGGTAATCAGTGCAATTCCCCTTTAATTCGAGATAATTCCAGCAAAAATGTGGTGACTAGTTTAGGATTCAATGCAGAATGAGACATTTGTTTTCTTCACAAATAAGATCAGTCATCTGAATTACAATGACAATTGTCACTGTTCACAAAGAAAAAAATTCTTACTATCCGCTCTGTCTTGAGAAAGATCGTCTATCTTGTTTTCTCTGGAATCACATCGACTAGGCGGTCGGGGCGAACTGTCCATCTGGACACCACCGGGCATGATCGGAATGGTCGGACTGGTAGACGGAGGTCTGCTGCTGCCACTTCCACTGTCCGAACTATCAATTGAATAAATGTATACCTTAAACACAAATGACATAGTAGAAACATCTAGGTACATCATCGGGTAGGCTTAATAACGAAGATCATAAGAACTGTAACAAATTAGGCATCGTGTCAATTCGAACGTAATGTCAAGGTAATTTCTAATAGCCCCAACTTTGTAAATTCTTTTAGGAACATTCACTAGCCAGTAAATGAGTAACCATGCCACAAAGATTCCCAAGTTTCATTGAAATCAATGGTAATCTTCTTTTCCCCCAAATCTGACATGGTGAGATTCTTCAATCATTGAACCATTGTCGTTGTTGTTTGTATCGATGCAAAATGTTGATATTTCATAAAAAAAGATACCTTCACCTTCGGGATAAAAATTATCACTAATACGAGAATACTCA
Organism: Haplosyllis leylae; assembly: GCA_038406175.1. Classification (NCBI taxonomy): domain Eukaryota; kingdom Metazoa; phylum Annelida; class Polychaeta; order Phyllodocida; family Syllidae; genus Haplosyllis; species Haplosyllis leylae. Next base: position 12,295 of record JBCAUG010723721.1, read on the forward strand.
CACGAGAAGAAACTTGGATCGTTAATAATATTTTAACAAGAAAGTCCTCCTGCGTGAACGCAAGAGGCATACCGCCCGCTGCGTAGCCGACCTATCAAAAGATTTCTG
>JBCAUG010723732.1:0-12402 GCA_038406175.1 Haplosyllis leylae
TTCAATGAGGTTTCACTGTTTACATTTTCTGAGGGAACACATGGCTTTGACGTCACGGTCCCAAAGAGCTACCTTAACATATGTCTGGGTGGCAGAGTGGAATCTGCATTGGTCTTCTAATCCATAGATGGTTGGTGTTGTGAGTTTGAGTCCCACTGGAGACAACTTTGTTTTTTGCTGATTTTGAAATCCATTGATGTCAATTTAGTACATAATAACAGAAATGTCAGATTTGTGTTATTCAGGAAAAACTCGATTGAAATAATTTAACTTATTTCAGGATTGGATACTTGAAGTTGATGGGCTTTGCGAACTCGGACAAGACCTCTTCAATGAAAGATATCACTTCGTCAGGCAGTACAACGCCACAAAGAAAATCACGTACTTCCAGATATTAGACGTTTTCTTGCATTGAAAATACATATTCAACAATGCGTAAATTTCTAGCCAGTGTGAATAACATCATTCAAGTGGTTTAAATCCGTCCGTTTGAGGGATAAGAAATAATCAGTGTCAATCGTATTTTCACAAACACACAAAATATTAGCAGTAGAGCATTTTCCATGTGAAAAGAAAAAATTCAGCAACAAAGTGAGTGAGGATTTACCATTTTGGTTTGATGCTTTCCTTTGTGAAGTACGGTTTTGCCTATGCCTATGGCAGCACTATCATGGGGAATCAGCGCGGCGGAACGCTTACCAATCAAAAATCGTATGTGAAGTTGATTACCATTGGCTCTAATGGGCATTACACAAGGAAGAAAAGGCCTGATTTTAAATCCATCAATATCCATCTGATAGAAAGGTATTGCTAAATACTTTTAGTAATTTTGTTCAGAAGGAGTAAATCTTTCATGTGATACATAGGTTTCTGATTCTACTCATTTATAGTGAAGATGTAAGTTTTTCTTTCTGAAGTTTATTTTTCATTGTATTTTTTTTTCTATTTTTACAGTATTCATTCTTATGTTTTCCATAATAATTTAGTTTCTACATTATGCTTATACACGTATCACTTCCATGCACTATTTTTTCAGGTATATACATTTTTGAAATTATGATTAGTTTTTTCAAAACTTTTAAAAAAGTAAACTTTCAAAATTGATTACAGATGAAGTCAGTTAAAGACAATTAAACATAAATCAATTTCAATCAATTTGAATTAAGTTCAATTAAATAGTAATGAAGTTGATTAAACTTCAATGAGGTTTATCACCATTCATCTGTGCTCATTTTAGGTTTGTTTATATTATGCGATCTGCTGCACTGAACCCCCCTGAATATTTGAGTTTTCCTATATTTCGTAATTTTTTGCCAAATCACTGCAGAATTCTGCCAGCATTGACCTACAATGGGTCACAACCATTGAATGTCAATGCTGGCAGAATTCTGCCAGGATATGGCAGAAAATCAGGAAATATAGGAAAACTCGATTGGTTTGTCGAAACTTCGAACAATGGATTGTTCAATCCTTTAAAAACATAACCCAAAAAAATATTTACATCGAACTATTTTTAATGAATATTATTAATCTTTCCTGCCTACTAAACCTGCAATAGCTCAGAGATTACTTTTTTTGTGAAGTAAACCAACATCTTTCTTGCTTACCAAAAACCTGCGTTGTAAATTGATCGTGTGTACCCCATAGTGCCTCATTCCCCACCCATTGCCATGGAACGTCGTGCAATTGATGTCTTGAGCAATGCCATGCCAATGTGCTTCTTGTGCTGATTCTATCCAAATCAAGCCTGAAAACATACCCGTAAAAATAAACTGAAAAGAAACTCAAATAAATGATCGTGTCAGCTAGATGTGAGGTCTACAAAAGTCTCAAGATTAAGGTCTTTGAAGCAAGTTTTTACATATTATTCTGATGTTGTTTTTTTTTTTCAAGTTTCAGTTTTGTAACTTTTAGTTTTATCTTACCACCGATGCATCAGATATGTTCAGACAGTTCAATGTCTGTTTAATTAGACAAAAAAAAGCTATTTTTGCAATAAGTCTGGTTTCTCTCTGTGAATATAGGTATCACTACTGTTGCGACTGTTACAAAGAAGCCGTCATCAGAAACCCAGCACAAGATCAATTTTGACTACAAAAAAAAACAATTCGAGTTTTTCCTCGTGATATTTGGTAGAAATTCTACAGAATTTACAAAACAATTTTGTAAAGAATGGTGTTCAAATCTACGCCTCTAGTGTACGAGACAGGGATGCTAACACAGTGCCACAAAGACACAGGAAAGAGAACATTTAAATAGATCCCAATTCATGCTTCAGTGATTTATCTGATTCTACGGAATTCTATACAATTCTAGAGAATACATCTTCACGGGGAAAAACTCAATTACAAAAAACATGTTCGTGCGTCAAACATAGGAATGAAATACACCCTTGTTTTTTCCACAAGATCTATATTCAGTTGTTTGTAAAAATGTACGAAATAAACCTGAACTTTAAAATAATGTCATATCTTAATCACAAAACTGCTTACATAAAAAGAGTTCAAAGTGAAATCGATATTGCGCGAGAAATATTGTCTACCCAGTCAAATTGCCCGGATTTTCTGATATATGTCACTTAAAATTCTCCCAGCTTTATTAATTGAAAAAACAACCAATATTAATTTGTCGCAAACGTTAAGAGATATGAATTTACAATATATGAGATCTGATTCTGTTCTTCTTAATGTGACGGACTTTGTTAGTAATAATTTTATCCGAGAAAATTTGGCTGTTGCCATTCCGTATTTAACGTTGCAGTGTATTTTTACTGTGAATGGTTGTATTGGAAATACGATGGTCATTGGAGTGGTTTTAACATATAAGGTAATTTTTGGTGGTTCGTAGAGTCACCTTATTGGTTACTTTCAGGTGCCCTTAACATCTTGTCCGAGCCCTTAACATGAGTCTTTGGCAGTTTTATGATAAGTAGGCCTACTTTAAGCTGCATTATTGGTTGGAATTTGTTTACACAGAATGAATGTTGTGACATCATTTTTGGGTGACATCATTTTTGGACGTCATTTAACAACGTCACATCACAAGACACCATTTGAACTGTGTTCATTTTTCTTATGTGTGATTGATATTTTAAAATTCAATGAAACCGAACGTTTTCTCTGATATTCACAGATTTTTAGACAAGAAGTAGGTCTTAAAAATGGGCACTGATGGAGATCTGTGAATATCAAGGACATCCCTAAGTGATATGAAAAAATCCAAAATGTAGGTTAGACATTAGGGGGTTCCTTTTGTATTAAGAAACCAAAGCCCTGTGTAAATAGGCCAATTGAATTCCCCGTTTTACGCATTTGAATAGGATTGTAGCGTGGTAGTGCCTAATTCCCAATTTTCTCCTACTGATTCCCCTAACATATAATATAATTGCGCAGTATTATTTTTTAGATAAATGCATCATTATTTCTGTGTGCTTAAAAATACTTAAAACTTCAGTATAACTTCAGTCAAAATTTTTGTTAAACCCTCCCCGGGTGAGGAAATCGGCCCATAGACGCAATGTTATTTTTTGGAATCAAATTTTCAGAGCAAATGTGTGACTGATGGCAGCATTGGGCTGTCATGCCCAAATGAGCTCCATTGCAATTGCATTGATTGTACTTACAGATAATGGCAGAGGGCCTTCTTTTTCAATGTTCATAATGGATTTATGATTCCTTTCATTTCCTCTTCTGTTAGACACATGGCTAGAAAAATTTGACTAATCTTTCTCTAATTATTTTATCAATTCAAACTTTGAAGATATTTGGTAAAATTTAGTTGTGATGGCTTATCAGACTGAGTATGACCCGTCATGTTGATAAGTATTGCTGTTATTCAATTGGGGATGATAAAAAGGTGCAAACAATTTCTTGAGATCTCATGACCATTAATAGGATATCAATGGAAAAAGGGCACCTTGAGTTCTTAAACTATTTCAACTTTGATGCAAATCTGATAATCAAACATTTTAGCCTTTGAAACAATATAGTTTATAGTTGGGTATTAAGCCAATGATTGGATATTCCACTTAAAAGAATTGCTTGATGACCAGTGGTCCAGATTTTGTATTGAAGTTGAAATAGTGGCATTTGGTCAGCATCCCCATTTTAATAAAACCCTTGATAAGGGTCTGAAGATATCCCCTTGTTGACTACCATGGACACAAATTTACGAATCTAATGATCACATCGTAAAGACCAGAATTTACTGAACTTCGTCACATGGTTTTTTTCTGCTTTTACAGAGGCGAAGTGGCACGGATTGCCCCGGATATGAACAACATGGGAAACATAATCTGGCATTTAGCTTTATGTCTCTTGCTGTCTTGGGTCATCATTTTCTGCGTGCTGATAAGAGGCGTAGGCTCTCTGGGAAAGGTAAACAATCATTGAGGTTGATCCCTGTTTCAAAATTTTGTTCATACCTTTTTCCTGTAATGAACCAGTAAACACAAATAAGTGAAGGCTAATTGAGCACCAGGAACCGATGAATTTTAATTAGAATATACTAATCAGTATTTAGTTTTTCCTAAGTTATTTAACACTTGAATGGGTATTTTGTTTAGCTTGGGTTCCATGTCTTTAATCAAATCTAATAGCTTTGGAAGAAGGTTTCCATGTGACCTACCTAGAATGGGATTCAGTTTTAAACAAAATTTATGACAAAATTTAGGATAAGTTCAAAATCGGGTATTTTTAAATGATGGGTTCTGGTGTCTTCTTTGTAATTTCGAACTAATCAATTTCTCAAAATCATTGAATTCCATAAGGGCCTGCGACAAGGGACAAAGGGCACCTAAAATATCACAAATCCACATGAGTATTGTCAACTGACATGGCCATTGCAAATCCACATCAATATTGTCAACTGACATGACCATTGCAAATCCACATCAACATTGTCAACTGACATGACTATTGTAAATCCACATCAATATTGTCAACTGACATGACCATTGCAAATCCACATCAAATATTGTTAACTGACATGACCATTGCAAATCCACATCAAATATTGTTAACTGACATGACCATTGCAAATCCACATACAATATTGTCAACTGACATGACCATTGCAAATCCACATCAATATTGTCAACTGACATGACCATTGCAAATCCACATTAATATTGTCAACTGAAATGACCATTGCAAATCCACATCAATATTATCAACTGACATGGCCATTGCAAATCCACATCAACATTGTCAACCAACATAACCATTGCAAATCCACATCAGTATTATCAACTGACATGACCATTGCAAATTCACATCAATATTGTCAACTGACATGACCATTGCAAATCCACATCAATATTGTCAACTGACATGACCATTGTAAATCCACATCAATATTGTCAACTGACATGACCATTGCAAATCCACATCAACATTGTTAACTGACATGACCATTGCAAATCTACATCAACATTGTCAACTGACATGACCATTGCAAATCCACACCAATATTGTCAAATTTACATGACCATTGAAAATTCACATCAATATTGTCAAGTGGCAGGACCATTGCAAATCAACACCAATATTGTCAACTGCCATTCTAAGGTAGTTCATTACAATGTTGATGTCACAGGCATGTGTTCAATGACAAAATGTAAACAGTCAAGCTTCATTGACCATCACCTGAACATGCATTATGATGGTCAGTGGACCATAAACCTTTTTGGGAGACAAAATAAAACTTATAATTTGATCCAAAATCCAAATTAAAAAAGGAAAGATATGTCAATTATTTTTATCTGACATTACATGTTTTTAACATCTGCAACATTGTGTAAAGTCTTAAGAAGTTTCACCATGGCAAACTTGAAAAAAATGCACATTACTATTGATTTCTATGGGAAATTTGGTCATCTTTGTAATATGATTACTCAATAATTGGCTTGTGAATGTTGCTGAAACAGATATCATAACATAATATGTTCTTCAAACGACTGCTAACAAATTTCCATAGTGTTTGTTGTAAAGAAGTACCTCAACACATATCTCTGAAGGTGATGTACGTTGTGACACTATTCCCGTATGTGATGATGACGATTCTGCTGATAAACTCGGCTACACTAGATGGAGCTGCTGATGGTATAGAGTTCTATTTGAATCCAGATCTGGATAGATTAACAGATGAGCAGGTCAGTGTTGAGAAAAATTCAGTTTATCTACCCCTTAGGCCCAATTGTCTTCTAACGCGAACTTTGATAGGGTAATAGTCTGAAATAACTCAAAATAAAAAAATCTGTAACGGTTTCAGGTGTGGGCTGATGCTGCAGCACAGATCTTTTTCTCCCTCTCAGCCTGTTCTGGAGGTCTCATTGCCATGGCAAGTTACAATAAATTCAACAATAACGTGTACAGGTAAACATATTTACATTGCTTCTCTACTTTCTTCATTAGGAGAAAATTGTACATTGGCCGCCAACCAATCAGTGGACTGCTGTACTACAATCCTATTCACTATTAGTCTCAATTCTGCAAAGGTGTGAAACAGGGGATTCAATTGGCCTGTATTCGGTGTCGAAATGAACAAGAAATCTCCTAATGTCAGACCCTTCTAAGTACACTGTTTCACGCTTTTCGGCTTATTTAGCATCCATGCCGACATAAACCTATGTAACTATGATTTTAATGTGACAGAAGATAATAAAATTTCACATTTCACAGTGGGACAACAGATTTACCATTCCAAGTTTGATGTCATAACATTCCAAGACTTCTTATCAATGACATCATAAAAATGGCATCACCAGTCGTTACACAATAAGATATAAAACCATAAGAAATCCTGATAATTCATCACAGGAAAAACATCAGAAACCATTACAAGACATGACATCATTTCTACTGCCACAAGACCTTACCAAGAATGATACTACCTGACTTCATGACATCACAAGACATCATGAGATATGGGATCATAAGACAACAAAAGAACGATATCATACGACATCATAAACCAGCTTTTTTAGATTATGCTAAAATGACATGATCTATTAAAATGACACATAAGCTCACATCCCGAGGCCCACAAAATGCTGAGTCGACATCTCAAGTTTGGAGTGACATGTAGAGTCTAGTGTTTAGAGTTTACATTATTTCTCCATTATTTTGCTTTGATAGTATAAAAATGTTACATAACACATACATGTAATTTATTTTACTCAAATAAGTATCATTTTCATGTAAAATTCCATGAATTAGACATTTTTGTAAAAAATGCGCTATTTGCTCTCTCAGGGTAGATAACACACTTTTTACAAAAAAAGTCCAAATCAAGGAATTTTAAATGAAAATAATATCTGATACAAATAAATATTATTTTAGAACAGTTTTTATGCTATTCCAAGGCAAAATAATGAAGAAATAATGTAAACACTAGACTCTAAATGTCACTCTAAACTCGAGATGTCGAATCAGCATTTTTAAACACACCACATTCCCGGTTATATTTTTATCTTCAGAGATTCTATGTTGGTGCCCATTATTAACTGTTGTACAAGTTTCTACGCTGGTTTCGTTGTTTTCGCTACACTGGGCTACATGTCCAAGGAGAAGGGAGTACCGATCGGAGAGGTCGCTATACCAGGTGGGAGAATCAAGTGTTTTACAAATAGACAATGCGAGTGTTGGTAACATTGGTAACAAATATTTTCCGAAGCAATAACTACAATTTTAAAGGGCCAAAAAGTTAGTCCAAGTTGGTTTTGATTCAACAATCTTTAGTTTGTTAGTCTACTGCTGCATTGTTGAGCTATCAGTAATTGCTTATTAAATACATCAAAAACCTTCATGTAGTCATCAGAATGAATTGGCTTCTAAAGATATTTCCAACTACTACATAGCTCAGTAACTCAGTACATAAAATAGTAGACTGACAAACCACAAAATGCCAGATAAGAAAGGACCCCACCCCACTGACTACAGGTATCCTGAGCTTTGGAAAATCGGGTTTTTCACGATGAGGAAATCTGACAGATTTCTGTCAGATTATCTGACAGATCTAAAGTTACACACAACAAAATAAATTTCATCAAAAATTGCCCCCAGTGGGTTTTGAACACATAACCTCCTGATCATCACTCTAATGTTCTACCAACAGAGCTAGGCAGGAATCTGTTGGGCAGGAGATTTCTGAAGTGAGCTTTGTTTGTTTCGTGCACCACTTCACATGTTGGGCTTTGTTCATTTCTAGAATCAATAGAGCATGACTTTATAAAGGTCCTAATGATTCACACAGACAACAAAATAGTGACTTAGCTCAGTTGGTAGAGCATTAGAGTGATGATCTGGAGGTTGTGGGTTCAAACCTGACTGGAGGCAATTTTTGAAGAAATTTATTTTGTTCTGTGTAACTTTAGATCTGTCAGATAATCTGACAGAAATGCGTATCGTGAAAAACTAGAATGTTATCATCGCTTTGGATCCATTTGACGCCGACGTCACTATTATTACCAACCTGTCTGCGAAAAACCCTAATATGTGTGTATTTACACTTTCTCAGGTCCGGGACTGGTGTTTGTTGTGTATCCAGAAGCCATAGCGACAATGCCAGTTCCACAACTGTGGTCTGTGCTCTTCTTCCTCATGCTAATAATGCTCGGCTTCAGTTCCATCGTAAGTAAACGTTAAGTTCACAAAAGATCCAGTAGATTTTTTCTTGGTGGGGACCATTGCAAACAGCTGAGGATACATTTGGAAATTCAGGAAATGTTTAACAGTGAAGAATTTGAGGTCGGCGGGTGTCGAGAAAGCACGCAAGCGAGGGATCCGCCCTGGCTTTGAAACCCAGGGCAGACATCACTAGAAGTCCAAAACAGGGATATCAGTGGCCCCATAGAAAATACTTATATCCTCAAAAAAAAATTTAAAAAAGAAGAAACCAAGAAAGTCCCCCTGCGTGAACGCAAGAGGCATACCACCCACCTCGTGCTGTCCTATCCCGAGGGGGGAGGGGTTGATGTGGGTACCCCCTCTGGTTGTGGTAGCCCCCCAGTTGAGGTACCCCCGGAAAGACCCCCCCTGGGCAGACCCCCTGGCTACGTGTACCCCCCCCACAGACAGACCCCCCCGGATAGAGCCCCTGGTTACGTGCATGATCTGCCCCCCCCGGTGGACTGACAAACTGAAAATATTACCTTCCCTCGTACTACCTACGCGGGCGGTAAAAACAGTGAAGAATTTTACGATGTTCAAGTAGCAAGGAAATGAGAGGTTTACTCCTCCACTTTGCGACTTAACATTACAAATGTGTTCTCGTTTCAGTTTTCTGCAGTTGAAACTCTCTTCATAACTTTTATGGACATTTTCCCCGGTGTCCTGCGTAAGAACAAGTACCGACCGGTAATGTTCAGAGCCATCTGTTGTGCCATTTTCTACCTCATCAGTCTTCCTATGGTAACCGAGGTAAATTCAAAAGATATATCTGTCAACTTTGATACTACAGTTCAAATCTTAATCGACTAATATGTCTTTAGTTCAGCAGTACATTGATCAAAAACTTGATGGCGCACCTAGACATGGCCACCAGTCTGTTAATTTTATTGTTCAGAGATTGTAATTCTAACAAACACGTGCACTCCGTTTTTCAGGGAGGATTTCACTTGGTAAATCTGTTGGACACGATGATGACGGGATATCCTATGGTTACACTGGGACTGGTTGAATGCCTTGCTTTACAATATATTTATGGTGAGTAACAGATGAACTGTATGTCTGGAGTGCGTGCGCCTGCGCGTGTGTGTGTGTGCCTCTGTGTGTGTACAGTGATTCTCCTACAATGATTTACGTTGCCATTCCCAAAGTGATTTTTGCAGCCAAAGCCATTTCCCCAGTTGCTTGCAAAACTGTTTCCTGAAGTAATTCTTGAGGCCAACCCAATTGGCTTTTTTCACAAAGTGCACGGGAGACCCTAAAAGTGAACTATAGCCAACAATTAGACATAATTGTATTTTTTCCAGGTTTCAACCGTTACGCGGAGGATTTAGAAATGATGCTCGGCAAGAAACCCAACATCTGGTTCCGGATCTGTTGGATGGTTATTACTCCGGCTGTGCTTTTCGTGAGTATCAACTTTCATCTGCTGTATAAAGCAAAAATCTACTGCTGCTTGGCAGGTGTCGCACCAGAGGTGAATCTGAGAATCCATTGCACGCAGGCGAGAAAGCACGTAAGGGATGCAACCTGGCTTTGAAACCCAGGGCAGACGTCACTAGAAGTCCAAAACAGGGGTATCAGTGACCCCCACAAAATTGACTTGAAAAACATCTGGTGTAACAGTCATGTATATGTCATCAAGATGTCCAGTCAAAAGCTCTCTTTGGCTGTTTCTGAATAAAATATGCAAAAGATTTTATTACAGCCTCATTTGCATTTCCGTAAATATTTTCAATCCAAGAAAGTCCTCCAACGTGAACGCAAGAGGCAAACCGACCGCTGCGTAGCAACAGCTCACTCTGCTGTCCTATCTCAGGGGGCGGGGGGTACCCACCGACTAGACCTGGCTTGGGTAGCCCCCCTGGCTAGACCCGGCTCGGGTACCCCCCAGCCAGACCTGGCTTGGGTAACCTCCCCTCCCCGGCTAGACCTGGCTCGGGTACACCCCCCGGCTAGACCTTGCTCGGGTACCCCCCTGGTGGACAGACAAACTGAAAATATTACCTCCTCTCGTACTACGTACGCGGTCGGTAACAAGAAATTTAGCGTAATTCTTGATTATTTGTTACTCTTATTTACTATTTGAAGCATTGTGATAAAAAATCAATTTTGGTTTCGAAAGGCAGACTGGTAACTGGAATTCTATGCGGAAGCTTGCTTTGGTTTTAGAGTATCATCGTGTTCCAGTCGGTCGGGTACGAGGATCCGGACGGGCCGTACGATCAGGGAGACATCGCGCTCGGCTGGCTCGTCGTCACCTTCGTTCTCATGTGGATACCCATCATGGCCGTCGTGGAAGTGGTGTTTGCTACAAAGAAAACTGGAGTAAGTATTGTTTTAAAATAAGACTCGTGTGTGTGTTATCAGTGACTTACAATGAGTTCTGAAACAAGGTAAAAATAGAACTTGGAATGTTCGTGGAACAATGTTTTCCCGAACGTTCTAAGTTCCAAGTCCCAAAGATGAGCGGGTACAGCACTATGTATGTTTGCTGGAGGCTCGAGAAACCGTCTCTTGCTGTTTCTGTTTACTGGACAGCCCCTACTGGTTACTTGTTGCACAAATACTTTGTTCATTGTTGTAGAGTTTGCTAGAGGGTATAAAGTTGGCTGCCAAGCCCACGGACGACTGGGGACCCGCGGAACCTGAAAACAGGACAGGACGTTATGCACCGACACTACCGACAACGGAAGTATTTACCATCAAGGGACGAGACAATCAAGGCTTTCAGATGGGAGAAAAATTTTAACTTATTGAAGCGAATATTATTATGTAATTTGACACTGTATATTCAATAGAGTCTTTCCATAATTCGTCACTTTTGCGCAATCCTGGTAGAATCGTACCAGCATTGACATTTTGTGACAGTATTGTCCAAAAGTGAAGGAGTATAAAGTATTTATTTCGATTTATCACAATGCCTGGGCCAGTGTTTTAGTGACAATTGTTCAATAGAAATTCAGTAACTTATGAAATCATATTGGGGTATCATTTGAGTTGTACAACCAGAAGGAAGCATTCGAGTTTTTCACAAACACACGAAGTTGGCAATGTTGGCATTATTGCCAACTTTGTGTTCCCACATATTTGCAGTTTTTGTCTTCATTTACATCAACTGATGTTAGTAAGTGTGAAACTATAAATCAAGGGATATATGAGGATTGCATTTTGAGGTTAAATGCTACATTGGACCAGTTGATTTTTCATGACAGACCTAAAACAAAGTTGGCAATGTTGGCATTCTTGTATTGCGGAGAGATTGTGAAAACTCTAGTGTGGAATAGAAATTGAGTAACTTATGAAATAGTATTGGGGTATCATTGTTGTTGTCTCTGCCAAAGACATTTGTACCAATCTTGTAAATTTATAATGATAAGTATATAAATATCTTTATTGTGAACCACTGAGAACAAACTTAAAACTTCAACTCCTAACGCATTCTAGTTTTTCACGATACGCATTTCTGTCGGATTTGACAAATCTAGAAATGGACTTCTGCGCATTGCTATTGTATGATCATTGGATGGCGTACGCACAGTCTAGCAACTACAGGAAATATAAAATAACAAGAAAGTCCTCCTGCTTGATTGCAAGAGGCATGCTGCCCGCCATGTAGCAAAGTGGAGACAAAAAGACAGTTGAATGCAGTTGTAATGATTTATTTAAATAAATTATATTCTACAATTAATAGATTTATCTTATTGGAAGATTTTACAATTAATAGATTATAGAA
>JBCAUG010723743.1:0-12401 GCA_038406175.1 Haplosyllis leylae
AGAATTTAGACTAATAGTGAATAGGATTGTAGCGCGGCAGTCCACTGATTGGTTGCCGGCCAATGCACAATTTTCTCCTAATGATAAGGGGCAGTAACAAAGTGCGGGGCCTGTCTATGCTGACCAGCGTCAATTATTAGGTGGATAAGAGTTACATCGGAAATCAAATTCAAAAGTTAATATTTGAAGTACAAATCACAAAATCTATCGATTTATATATCGATAATTGTTGAACAAGATACATGTATACTTCTGATCACCATGATATTTATTGATGACAGTAACCTTTGCATATTCCATTTCAAAGTCGATCATGTCTCTGATTTCTTGTTCAGCGTGTGGCTTGTACGCACCAAGGAGTGTGGCAATTTCCACAGCATACTTCTCATACGCCTTGATCTTCGGATCATCTCGTGGCACCAAGAAGTACTCCCTTGTTGGTAGACCCAATCCACCTTGCAATAGCTACAACAAAATACCACAATATGTTGCTCATTACGCATTTTTTGAAGGTATAGAAAACGACAGCACATTTAGTACTGAATTGATCGGATAAACCTTAACACTAAAGAAGGATGAAAATGATGCATGGGTGTAGAATGTGGACCGTGGCAGTTCTAAGTTTAAAGTAAAATTTAATCATGTTATATTGCTGTATGTTCAATGTACGGTTTCTTTTCAAATTGTTTAACACTCTAAAAAGTAAAAACTACAAACCAACAGAACATTTAATGTTGAGTCGTCAAAACTGGCTTCAACATTGGCTGATATAAAGATGTGATAATCGTAATGCGTTAGTTTTGCTATCGTTTGTATGACATCGAAGCTCCCTGGGGACCATAGATTTGACTTGACAACAGGCCAGCCTCCAAATTTATCCAGAAAATCTAGAAGAGGTTTCGTATCCAGAGACTCGATTTTTTCTGCGAAAAAATTGAATTGTATGAAATAGGTTAAATAAAGAATACTAAATGACAAAGCTGGGGTTTCGTGAAGTTTTGAGTTTAATGGAGCTAATTGACTCGACAGAGTTAAGGTTATTATATTTCTCTGAACATTGTTTCAGCTGGCATTCACCGTAAGAGAAAAGACAATTCAACACTACCATTGTCAAGAGATGATTTCTCATCATCTGGTCTGTGTAATTGCGTGAAAAAATACTTGTGAATGTGGGATGAAAAAGTTTACCTTCATTCATACAGGACTTATATCTTGTTGCAACAAGCTGCACAGGACGAGGTTGATCGGATTGATCTCTTTCAATCAGTTCTGTAACATAGACAGAATATTCACCTAAATCCTAAATCCATAGCACAGTCCGAAATGTTTAATTTTTGATCAGGATTCGATTCATCAATAAACATGGATTATCAGTCCACGAGTTAACAATTTCACACAAACATACAAAATCTAGACACTATTTAAAAGGAACTACTGTTTTCCATTACTAGCTTTTTTGGGGGTGCACGGAAATAGGGGAAAGTCAGGGTGATGAGCGTCCCCTTACATGAAAATATAGCTATTGTGGCCATATAAGGTCATGTAAACAAAGGTGTGTCTTTAATAAATCATTTCCATTGGACGCAACCTATTTGTTTACTCTGCAAAGGCACCATCTATGAAAGAATTCAATTGATAGGAAAAGCTACTAATGTACAGATAAAAGAACGTTTACAAACTACGTTTCGTTTTGTATTTTGTTCTGGGCATTTCTTACCTTTGACTTGCAGTTGTATGTTATCGACGAGATCACTCATGACACCCTTGGACGACTTCTCTTCCGGTATGACAGTTTTCTGAATCCAGTTCCCGCACGTGTACTGGTAAAAATCATCACACGGATCCACAGACGTGTCCAAGTTACTCAGAACAGATGAGGCTGAAGAGTTAAATCAATTGAAAAGAAAATTTATTCCAATTTTGTTAAATTAGAGTAATAAACTATGAAGTAAGTGTGACTACAGGACACAAATGTTTTTGGAATTAATCTATGAATTAATATATGGAATTAATATGAATGAAGCACCATCGGGTCAAATGAATAGTAGACTCCAAGTTTGAACCGCTGCTAATCACCGTCCATACAAATCGTGTATAATTAAGGAGCATGCAGCTAAAAATAATGAAATCATTCTCTTTTTCCGCATTTGTTTTGTAACCTAGTTCTTCTCGAACACTGAATTGAAAATATGAAAATATGAAATGCTTTCCACAGTTACAAAGACAGATTTCCAGCCGCAAAAGGTTACTTCTAATGAAGTTAGGTCTCTCAATATCTGGAAATTTTTAGTTATCCCTTAGGAATGCCTTTAATGGCAATATTGGGAATTCTGTTTGTTTCCTTAAAAAATTAAATTTACAATATTTTTTAAAATGTAATGAGGAGAGGAGCCTAAAATCGACGTACCGAAGGAAACACAAGCTTCAGTTGTGCACACATTCTTCTTGTTCGAATCGTTGACATCTAAAATCATTCAAAAACGTAAGGGGAAAGTTTGTAGATTACAGTTTACTGTATTGGTCAATGACGTAGGTTTTGAAAAATAATGAGACTTCATGAGTGGAGCAGATATATTCCAATACAATTGAGTTATTATGCAGAAAAAGAAAACCAGATGCCATCACCTTCTAATCTTTTTTCATAATGTCCTACGCTGGACAGAATTCTCCAATTGCGAAATGATACAATATTGTTGATTTAGGCTGTCTGTTAAGAGTGACTGGATATCGATTTTGTCGAAAAGCTTGGCAGATTTAACAATATTCATCCCTTCTGGAAGTAAATATTTGGACTTTGTCTTTTGTTGATTTATTGAGTTATCCTGACTTGGGGCTACCCCTATCCTGTCTGGGGATACCTCTATCATGTCTGGGGAATACCCCTATCCTGTCCAAAGGTCCCCCTCCCCATTCCCTCCAGCCTCCCTGGGGGGGGGGGGGGACATGGACCAAAGACAAGGATACCCCCAAAAAGGGACTTGTGACCAGAGACTGGGGTACCCCTTCCCCTCTGCGGACAGACAGACACATGTGAAAACATAACCTCCCGTCGTACTTCGTGCGCGGACGGTAAAAAAAGTATTTTACAACATTTGTGTAGGATTAGCCACTTAAGTGTACAGAAAAATAATTGTGTAATTTACTCTTCACATTGACTCTGATCTTGAACTTGAGACGAGATTGACATTTTTGCGTCAGTGGAATACAAGCATGTTAAATATGACAATATGGTCTTTATTGATTTTTTTCTTGGGACAAGATTGGCCTTATCACTTCAACAGTTGACCTAGATATAACTCCGTGGGAGAAAAAACAGCGAAACAAGATATCCATAACAATTTCAAAATTCTGTCATATCTTCTTATTTAGAATTTTATTCACATGAAACAAAGATTACAAATTTGTAAAATTTACACTGCATTTCAAGATTTCTTTTCAAATTTTCGTTGCTACATTTCTAAATACATACTTTAAAATTTGATTAATTTTACATATTTATATTTGTATTTGAAGCAAAGATACACATTCTAAACGGAAATGAATACAATTAAAGTTAAATAAGAAAATGATATGGGTATCTCAAGGGTTTCCAAACTTTATTCACTAAATCTGCAAAAAATTCAATGGACCTGCTTGCTTGGAATTTAATTCATTAGGTAGTATACCTCAAATATTTTAAATATGACGTTGTGACATTGAACATTTGTACTGCTGGCACGTAGAATGATGCCATGACAACATTCTGTGCGAACTAATTTCCACCAATAACTGAAGCTTAAAGTAGACCTACTTATTATAAAACAAAAAGGCATATTCCGCAAATATCATAAACGCCCGAATCAATCACTAAGCTGACTCTAAACGAGTCAGCAAAACTTAGATCTACAGAAGAGAACATGAGACAGTGAGAAGGAATGAAATATTATGCATTATGCATCATTACGCACTGTTTCCAGCAATGACCGAATTCTGAGTATTTGATAGTTTACCTCTGATCAAGCCGAACCCTGCCGTGAAGTAGAATGATAGTACTAATCCCAAGCAAATAACAATCACAACAATCAAAATAATACAGAATTCTCTGCCACCACATGGGACTTTTCTCTTCTTTTTCTCCATGACAATAAAACAATGAAGATATCGAGGTAATTTTTCCAGTAAATTCAAATGATATGTTTAAATCTTTAAGTTCTGTCGTTAGAATTTTTCCGAAAAAGTAGTTGAGCTAGGAACTCAAAATATAATTTATGTTTTTGTCAATGCTAGGAAGTGTGGATATTTGATATACAGATATAGGTGGTGTTTTGGAGCTCATGGAGAAACTTAAGACCACGTTAAGTGCGAGGGACCCGAAAAGATACGATCTTATTACAAATCTGACAAGTGACACAATTTCTCCTAAATCATGTCAAAGGATTTACTTCACTTGAAATTTAAGTTTATTTTATTAAACTTTGGGAGCAGTGTCTATGTCTATTAGAAGGTGATGGCGTCTGGTTTTCTTTTTGTACAAAATAACTCAAGTGTATTGGGATACATCTGCTCCATTCATGAAGTCTCATTAGTTTTCAAAACATTTGTCATTAACCAATACAGTCAACTGTGATCTACAAACTTTCCCCTTACGTTGTCCGTCCAGTAAGATCTATGGGCATTTCAAAGTTTATACACATGAAATAAAACATCACTTGGGTCAAATGATTCTTTTCATCAATTACGAAGATAAAGTTCAGATCATTATAAAAATACGATAATCAAAATCCACGCAAGTCGGCCAATTTGATCCCTTGTTTAATATTTGTCACAAATGTTCTGTTCAATTCAAATGGAAGTGAAATTCAGGGAATCTGAGGAATCACTGAGGCATGAATTGGATTAATTTAAAGATCCTCCCTGTTACCTGTTTCTTCCTGGTGCTGTGGTAGCATCCTGGTATTTTCACAAGAGCTAGTAAGTTTGAATACTCTTTGTTGCAAAATTGTTCAACAAATTCTGTAGAATCTCCAGCTTTAATTGAATTCAATCAGGGAAACATCGACTGGATTGTGTCTAATTCCCTCTTTTCTTCATGCAAATTGGTCTTTTTTGAAGAGAGCATCAATATTGTTATCTCTATCACCTTTAAATACTAGATAGTACTTTAACACCAACTTCTAATTTTCTTGTGTTTAATTTTTTTAAAACAGCGGAAATGATTTTGCCAAATTTAGGTTCGCTGAGTGCATATTTCACATTTTCATGGAATCATCTGAGAGATCTGAAGAAAATAAATACAGGTCGAACACGGTTAATCCAACGACGCTTTTATTTTGAAACTGGCTTTTTCAATTATCTATCGCCATTAAGAGAATGTTAAAAATACATACTCAATCTAAATACGCCTAAATTGAAATTGAATTGACCTTGTTATATTGAACTATTTCTGATCAACAAGGTCTACGCAATAAACTCGCATCGTTTGGTTGAGACAGGGTTAGTTTTCCAACAATGTCAACTGAAGAAATCGAGGTTTTCACGATAAGATCACATTTGCATTTTAAGCCTGAATTTGCATGAAGAAGTTTAAAATTCTTTAAAAAGTTGTCTCCAGTGAGAATTGAACTCACAACACTGGCCATCACTGGATCCAAGGTTGAATGCTTATCCAAATGGGCCACAGAGGCCTGTGCTACTTGGCAGGCCTTTAACTGAAGTTTGTTTCATGCACCATTTCACATTTTGAAAAATCATTGAAACATGTCTGAGGTAAATTCTCTCTTAGAATGTAAAATTTGATCTTATCGTGAAAAACTCGAATATAACCACTATCATTTCGTGAGACAGAGAAGGTTATTTGAGCAAGCAACCGTGGTGTAATTGTAAGGTGCATGTTCTGCGTACCTCTCTGCTGGTAATAGAAAGTAACTCGTAGTCGTGTGAAAGTGCGTTTATTCTACTCTGGCCCTACTAGTGGTGCGCTCTATATATACAGAGTATACCGGACTGCTATAGGTTAGTCTGGTCCGGATCTAGGGTGTGGACGGAGCCTTCCCTGTGTGTGCTTAGGCACATGTCGTACCCTGCATAATGGTGGTCAAACGAGCCTGTAAATAGGAAGAGAAATGTTCACTATTTTCAACTTTAATGTACATACAACTGTACATTTTTGGTTATCAAAAGAGATTTTCAACTTTCTTGTGTGTTCTACTTTTTAATCATAGTATGTTCTACTTTCCAATCATACATGTGGCATTTCTGTACAACTGTTCCAAAAGAGACCCAGACGTTTTCACTGTTTACAATTTTAATTTTAAAAAATCTTTGGTAAGTCCACTCATTCCAGAACAAATCCGTGCAAACACTAAGGTGGCATGTTTGTGTATCTAAAAATTGTATGTGTAACATGTAAGTATCTCTACAAATTTCGTTGATTTATTCATCTTCGGAGAAGTACCTTCTGGCACCTCTCATTCCAACTAGCCTTGGCTTCTGCATTATGTTAATATTTTCTGAAAGCTGATGGCTTTTGCCCGAAATCATTGGTGACAATAGAATATTTATCATGAGAATGCATTATATAATCGGTAAAATGAAACAAAAACATTCATTTCCATTACTAAAAATGATCGCACTTTCGACTGTCCAATCATTTGCACGGATACTGATTCAAAATGCTATTTTGTTCATTAAAACCTCAACAGTACTTGGTACAACAGAGGTCATTGGTTAACTGAGTGGCAATATTTGTTGGTAATTGCTAGTAATGATTTGTTTTAAATTCCTAATTTTCTCTCATTTGTCAAAGTCAAATTCATCCTCAAGAAAAGAGTCACATACTTTGTCAGTATCCAATTGTGTCTTACTATTTCTACCACTACTATTTTGGGGGCTTTATCTCTTTCACTTCAACGTTGACTATTCCTGTAGGTTCATTGCTAGAAGTTTCTTGTTATCGCCCGCATTCCGAAGGTAGCGTTTTCAATTTGCGTTCAATTTAGCTTTTTCACCAGGGGAGGGGAGGGGTGTTGCTCAGTCTCGGGTCCCAGGTCCTTGACCTGAAAATTTTGAGTATATTTTTCTTTATGTCTTGTTTAACAATACACATGTACGTTTCCTATTCAACGCTAACAATTGTTGTCTTATTGACCGGGTCCTATATCGGCAATAAGGCTTTCTCTCTCCGTAGTAGGCGGCAAAAGTCTTACGCGTCACGTAAAATAATAAAGAACGCGGTATGTGTGGTTCAGCACTCTGGTAGCGGGACTCCTCTGTGTGATAGCTAGGCTGCTCGTCAGTTGTGTGTGTAAAAGTGGGAACCCCGCAATGGGGTGCCTGCCTACTTTATATACCCTGGTGAGAAGCCGTGCTATTGGTTATTGCGTAATTGGCTGTTTAGCTGGTAGCTGTCAGCGGTTATGGCTTGTGTATATTTATAGCCCTTTATTAAGGGAGAATGCGTTTTACCCTCTCGTGGCTATTTCTACGGTATAATTAAGGTAATCGTATACCGTATTACCTTGCATAATTGTGTGGTGTAATGTGTTCATCAAGAATATGTAAAAATTGATTCTTGTTAATGGCTCATTTCTTTAGTTTAATGGCTTGTTGCTTTGTTAAGGACTATTTTATGATACATTCATTCCCATAAATGTCGACATAGACTGTATTGACTAATCAACTGGACGTTGCATGTGTGATGTAAACCTATTACGGAGAAGACATACATTGAATTGCTGGGATGTAGAAATTATGAAATACAACTTCATTTCATGTCCTGCAACAATCTCATTAAAATTTCACTGTCCTTTCCATGACCTTCAAGTCGTTGCAATTATAGGAAGTAAAGCAGGAAACTTTTGTGTAATTATAAAAATAATTGTTGATTTATTTCAGAGAAAGCGAAAGTACACAATGATTAATTGTTATGTAACTGTACAATAGTCACACTACATCAATCGTTGTTGCTGGACAAAGAAAACTTATGGTTCATTCATTGTAAACACACATTATTCTTATCATAGTATGTCATACAATGGTTTTTAGGGAAAATCCAATGATAAATCCATAAAATCTGCAGGCAATCAGTCTATCATGTTCAATCAGCATTGAAATAATAATAAATATTAAACTGTACCTATGTGGGAAAAACAGGAATTTAAAGCAACACAAATTACGCCCAGGGGGTGTGTATGAAGGAGAAGGTAATGACCTAGAATGATTGATATCCAGCTATACTATCACAGAGGGCTAATAAACATAAACATTTCCATTTCAGTGTGGTTACCGTTACATTAATTCAATGGAAATGTCATAATATTTCTCGGTGCTAGACGCATACTCCAAAATACAAATATATTCAGTTATAGTCTTTGTGAGAATATTATAGGCCTGATCTTGAGATGATTTTCTCTTGAAATCCTTTGATGTAATTTCCAACTCCTTCATATCTAATTTTGATTTATATCTTATGAATATAGATAGAAAACTTATACTTTTTTATGCGCAGTTTCTTTCACTGAAAGACTTAATACTAAACTTTGCACTAATTCTGATTATCTGGTTCAGTACTTCAACAGTTAGAGTACTTCTCACGTCCACCTTTCATACAATGTTCCAAATAAGGAAACAATGGAGTTAATGGGAGGGACTGGTCACTTAAATGGTTTCTGTTATGAGCATGAACTTGTAAGGATTGAAAAGATTAGGGCAATTTTCCGTTGTTTTAGATGGTTTTGTATTTAGTTATTCTCTTCCAGTTGTACTGCAATTATTAAAGGGCATGAGGAGGTCTTACATGTATGATTAAGCGGGAAAAATAACAATAAAGGAAAACATGACAAGTGATGAATAAAAGTATGTCAGCTTCAAAGTATGGTTTAGTTTGACCAAATAGAATATGACTTCGTATTTCATAGAGGCAAAGGGAGAATTGTTGTCTTTGGTGACTCTTCGGATATTTTACTATTTTTCTTTTTGTGGATAAACAGATTATTTCATGATGTTTTGGTGCACTGATTTTCGAACATAAACTCAAATAGGTCTGTTTTTGTAATATGGCATACCGTTAGTTGTAGATTCTTATCCCGTTACTTTCGATGCCAACTATTAGCCTTAAAATGTGAGTCTGTTGTTGAAATTCTGGTCTTCTCGGGAAGGAATTATGCCACTGCGTTCCAAACTGAGCCACAGTGAAGTCGTATTGTATGAGAGATGGAGATTGGAAATATTTGGATTCTAAAGAATTTGAAAATACCATATTGTGTAGACCTGAACTAATGTAGTACCATAAATCTCTCCTCATATATTGCAATCAACTGTACTCCTTCGCTTTGAGAAAGATCATCTCTTTGTACTAATCATCCAGTCATATTTTTGTCATTCTTGGGAAGGCGGGGTGGATGTTTTCTTGCCTTGACACAAGTTGATTTATCAGAACAAAATAGGAAACTGGTAATATCTTGGAAACAGTTTTCAATCTCTGCACTTGCCAAGGAAGTTCAGTTGGTACATTTTCTTAAAAGTCATTTTTGAATATCGAAAGTAAACATTTGTGCACCTCTTCGACTTTATTTGTGCTACAAGATCACAAGGTATTTGTTTCTATCGCCCTTGCCAAGTCTGAACCAAACTGAAGAAATTTATTGGTTGCTAATAGAATCCATAACATACAACATGTACTTTTTGAAACATTCTTGACATTGTTTGATATCTAGGTTAACAAATAATTCTTTTTAAGATAACCTCAACTCAACTAGAAGAATTTCACCTTTGACAACCAGATTCAATGCCGAAAAACTTCGAGTAAATAATGAATTAATTTTAAATATACATGAACTGAGTTTTCTGTCAGTTATGTCCATAAATTAGTCAAACCACTGTCAAAACCTTGAGGAAAATTGAACAAAAGCCAAAGAACTTTCTGTGCTAGCTGTGCCTCAAATAATCAGTTTCATGCATTGACTTGCAGCACTGGTTTTGCCAAATTAAGTAATAGTTAATATGCGATTGAGGAATGCATTCACTGAATTAATGCCTTCTCGTCTTCACCTCGAAGGCATTAATTCAGTGAATGCATGATCCCAGAGCTGTATTAACTGTTTTAATAATTGGTTAATGAGGGTAATTAAAGGAGGGAAAATGTTGGTGTCAGTTGGTGTTGGTTGAGTGGTATTGAGATGTGTGTAGACTGGTGTGAGTGGGGTATTGTTGGTATTGCTTAATTGTTTTGTGTGATTCAATTAATTATTTATGAGGGGATTTTTGTGCATGTGATTGGAAAACAATAGTGTTAGGGTGGAGGACGAATTAGGTAACAGTTGCAGTGTGATATTATGGTAATTTTTATTGTTCTTGATGTTGGGTTTGGTGGTAAAAGTTCAGTTTGAATGTGTATGTTGGAGTGAGTGGTCATGTTTTTGTCTTGCGTTCAGTGTCTTGTGTATTGGAATTTAGTTGATAATGGAGGGATTTTCTCTTGAGAATGATGACGCCAATTTTTTGTTTATAATGCAAGAGTCAAAAAATAATGGTTCAGTGGATTTACATGAATCAGAAAATGAAGTTATTGGTTTGGATAATGATGGTATGGAATGTGGGGAAGGGTCGAAGGAGGTGGTGACTAGACCACATTACTCGGACATTTCAGATGAGGAGGCAGATTTTCAACCTAATCAGACTGAGTAAGTTTATTGGGTTTTATTAATTTTTGAAGGTTATTGGCTGTGCAATTTTTGTGAGTGAAGTAGATAATTAATATGTGTTTTTTTGGTAGATATTGAATGCCTATGAGTGGTAATGAATGGGTAACAGTGGCGAAGGAGAATCTAGTTGCATGTGGCATTTCGAGGCTTTCTGGGTGAGATGTGTGATTATACTGTAAATTCATTGTGAAGTTTTTTTTTTGTTTTTGGCAATGTTCTTAAAATTATCTAATATTTTTAGGTGGAAGGCTCAAAGTCAAATTGGTCAAAAGCTGGGGTTCGCTGCCACAAAAACTGTGAGTAATTTGCGTCGATTCAAGAAAGTGTCTGATGAGAAGATAAAGGAGTTGAAGGTTGATCAGATGAAAAAGAGAACATTCAATAAAGTTGAATGGGCAGTGAAAACTTACAGGGATTGGAGATCACATAGAATGAGTGATGCTTTGAGTTTCGATGCAAGAATATGAGTTGGATGTGGATAGGGTAGAATTGCTAGAGAGAGACAGTTTTGAATTTGCCATGTGTAATTTCTTAGCTGAGGTAAGAAAAGTAGATGGGACAGAGTATCCAGGGAAGACCTTGTATCATCTCGTGGTGTCTATTCAGAAACATATTAACAGTAAAGGCAAACATTGGAAATTGATTGAGGGTGGTCAATTTGGTGGTATTCGTACAGTCTTGAATAATTTAATGAAGGTGCCAGCAAGGAATAACATAGGCAATACAAAGAGGCAGGCCCAAATGATAGACTCTACTATTGAAAATAAGTTATGGGAGTCAGGTGCACTGGGTGAGGAGACCCCTGATCAATTAAGATGGACGGTACTATTTCTGATAGGTTTGAATGTAGGGTTGAGGGCAGGGGATGAACATTACGCTTTGCAGAGAGATTCACCAAATTTGCCTTCCCAGTTGCAGTTTAAGAGAAATTCTGAAGGAGTTAGATGTCTAGCTTATAGAGAGGACACCACAACTGAAACGAATGATGGGGCCTTAATCACATGCAAAAGGAGAGAAAGGTGGTGTGGGTTTACCCCAGCAATAATCCTGTAAGATGCCCAGTTAGAATTGTTGATAAATATATTAGTTTGTTACCTCCTTGTAAACCAACAACAAAGAAGTTCAATTTCTATGTTTGGGGCCTTGAAAAAATAATGCCAGCTCAGTGGTACGGGGAGCAAGTGGTTGGATTGTGTACTATTAGGAAAACAATGCAAGAGATTTGTTAAAAGGCAAAGGTCTAAGGTTTCATTACAAATCATAGTCTCAGACAGACTGGCACAATGAAATTATTTGTAAATGGGGTGGACTGCAAGCTCATTAAAGAATTTACTGGTCATACCTCTGACACAGTAAACGCCTATTCATTGACATCAGATGAGCAAAGAAAGAAAATCAGTAATATATTGACAAATTCCAAGGGTGCAGATAAGGAGAAAGAGTCAAATAATGAAGTGGTTGTGTCTGTTGCTGACAGTAAGGAAGGAGGTGGTATGGTGTGTAAATTTAATGCTAAGAAAATTACGGTAAATGAGTGCGACAAGATTGGTGAAATGATAACTCAATTGTTAGAGAATAGGAAGGGTTGCAAAGCAACAATCAAGGTTGAGATTGAATTAAACCAGTGAATTAGACAAGAGTTTCCTCCAAAAGTGATTTTTTGTAACAAGTTAACCATTGTGTGTCGTGTGATTGCTGTGTAGAAGTTATTAAAAATAAAGT